>JAWNMD010000052.1:3000000-3287089 GCA_035044365.1 Drosophila neotestacea | reverse complement strand
ACAGTGGAGCAAGCTTGACAGTAGGAGACCCAGTACTTTTTGAGTGCAAAGCGTTCACTATTGATTGTTCTTCAATGTTGCGTACCATCAATAGATGGCGCCACTACCAAGTTAATAAACGCAGAGGTCGCCAGCGTCTCTTCTTCTTCCTTTTGCCCGTAACATTGTTAGTTGAATAACTTCCGCGTTTATCATCCGATTGGAATGAAATTTTCTGCACAGGTTTGGACCATAGTGTATATTATATGTACCAAAAATCAAGGCGCTAGTCTTAAAGGTTCTCTTGTAATTCGTCTTTAAAATTTTGTTTTGCAATTTCCGGGGGCGGAGGGGGCGTGGCAAAAATCCAAAACAAACTTGATCAATGGGAGATATAGATGAACCTACATGCCAAATTTGGTGTCTCTAGCTCTAATGGTCTCTGAGATCTAGGTGTTCATATTTTCGAAATTTTGAACAGCCGTATACTATCCGTTTATTATCCGATCCGGATAAAACTTTCAGGACAGGATTGGCCTATAGAGTTTATCATGTATGCCAAAAATCATATCGCTAGCATTAAAAGAGCTTTCGTTATTCGACTTTGAAATTTTGTTTCAAATTTACGTGGGCGGAGGGGGGCGTGGCAAAAATCTAAAACAAACTCGTTTAATGCAAGATGCAGATGAACGTACATGCCAAATTTGGTAGCTCTAGCTCTTATAGTCTCTGAGATATAGGTGTTCAAAAAAGGGACAGACGGACAGACGGACAGACAGACGGACATGGCTATATCGACTCGGCTGTTGATGCTGATCAAGAATATATATACTTTATGGGGTCTGCCACGCCTCCTTCTGCCTGTTACGCACATTTTTTTTTTGCACAAACGTAATAGACCCATTTGTACTTTTTTAAAGTACTGGGTCTAAAAATACAGTAAGCTACAGTGGAGCAAGCTCGACAGTAGGAGACCCAGTACTTTTTGAGTGCAAACCGTTCACTATTGATTGTTCTTCAATAATGCGTACCAAACAATAGATGGCGCCACTACGAAGTTAATAAACACAGAGGTCGCTAACGTCTCTTCTTCTTCCTTTTGCCTTTAACATTGTTAGTTGAATAACTTCCGTGTTTATCATCCGATTGGAATGAAATTTTCTGGACAGGTTTGGACCATAGTGTATATTATATATACCAATAATGAAGTCGCTAACATTAAAGGGGCTCCTTCAGCTCGACTTCGAAATTTTGTATTTCAATTTCCGGGGGCGGAAGGGGGCGTGGCAAAAATCTAAAACAAACTTGATCAATGGGAGATATATATGAACCTACATACCAAATTTGATGTCTCTAGCTGTTATAGTCTCTGAGATCTAGGTGTTCATATTTTCGAAATTTCGATCAGCCGTATACTATCCGTTTATTATCCGATCCGGATAAAACTTTCAGGACAGGATTGGACTATAAAGTTTATCATGTGTGAAAAAAATCATATCGCTAGCATTAAAGGTGCTTTCGTTATTCGACTTTGAAATTTTGTTTCAAATTTACGGGGGCGGAGGGGGGCGTGGCAAAATTCTGAAACAAACTTCATCAATGCGATATACAGATGAACCTTCATGCCAAATTTGGTGGCTCTAGCTCTTATAGTCTCTGAGATACAGGTGTTCAAAAAAGGGACAGACAGACGGACAGACGGACAGACGGACATGGCTATATCGACTCGGCTGTTGATGCTGATCAAGAATATATATACTTTATGGGGTCTGCCACGCCTCCTTCTGCCTGTTACGCACATTTGCACAAACGTAATAGACCCATTTGTACTTTTTTAAAGTACTGGGTCTAAAAATTCAATTTGGCAACTTTTCCATGTAATTGAGCTACAATTACGGGGCGACTTGAGGCGGACTCGAAGCGTGGTAAACTTTAAAGAGTAAATCATAAGCGAGCAGACGAAAGGGTCCAGTTCGAAGTTGAAGAGAGGGGAAGGTGAGTTGGAGGTGGAGATGAAGGCGTGGCACCTGCTACAGTTGCCTGGGTTGCGATGTTGCTGCAGTCAAGCGATAGTTTGAACCAAACGAACCGAGCCAGCCAGAAGGAAATGCATGGATGCGTCGAGGCAACCCGTAACGAAAATATGTATGCACAACTGAATAAATTAGAATGAAATATGGAACACGTAGGACAGCTAAAAAAGAAGAGAGTAGAGTGAGAGAGTATATAGGGGAACCCACACACACACACACCCACACACACCCACAACAAATGCTAGTGCGGACCAGCAACATTAGCGAAGTGGTTGCATACTGAGAGTGGAGACTGTTAGGGTTGAGGTTGAGGTTAGAGTCTGATTCTGGTTCTGGCCACTTACTCATGCTGCAGCTGACTCATTGCGTTTTTGGCTTTTTCAAAAGTGGGAGTAAAAGAAGGGAGAGGGAACAGCACGCATGAGAATTTAATCATGCCAAACTCAATTGAAAAGCACAAAAATTGCACAAAAGTTACGACAGAGTTTTTTGAGCACGCAAAATATGTACTATATGTATATAGTATATGGCGACCCACTTGCTCTTTAGTCTGCTCCCATCACAAATCGTAAATCGTAACTCGTAAGTCGGTCATGCACAAATGTGCAGTTTTCAGCACCAGCAAACAGTGACTAGTAACTGGTTTGCTGGTGACTGTAACAGTCACAGTTACAGCTGCAAGTGTAGCAACATTTTACAGTTGTCAGAAACAAGTGTGACAGCTGAAAAGTATTTTACTGTAATAATAATAAAGACAAAGAAGCCTTATATAGTTTACAAACGAATCTAGATATATTTTCTATACACCACATAGCTAACGATTCCAGAAAAATTACTCCTCAAGCCCCTTTTCCATATTAAACATAACAGATATTGAGTTAAACACTTTATATATAAGAATTGCTGGAAATTTAAACAGTTGTTAGGTTAATCAAACATGTCTCCTTAATGTCTATCTTAATAATAATAAATGAATCTCTCAATTCTATTGTCAACTTGATAACAGCTACTTAACCATAGAATTCTACTCAAATTGATAAATTGTTGAACCCTTTAAACCAAAGTATTGTCAGTTAAGATTATGAGCATTTTAGAATTGCTCTGTTAATTAACATCAGCTTTCCATTGTCTTAATTTATTGATAACAAAGCGGCATAAATAATCGGAAATTAAACTGTTAATCCCTTTAAATATTAACGCTTCATAGCCAAAGGCTTTACAGCTTAACAAATACGTCAAGTAGATCCCTTAAATTATAGTTTAAGACTGCCATTTGACAATTGTAAATTCATTTATAAAATATTATATTGGAATTTAAATAATGTTCATAAATTAATCAAGGTTAAAGCCATAAAAAGAAAGGCCACAAAACGACCACGTTGATAAAAATTGAATTGGACTGGGAATTGTAGATGATATTATTTCAGTTTCTATTTCGATTTATATTTCTACATCGATTTCTATTCCAATTTCATTTCGAGTTTCTGTTTCTGGCATTATTGAACGCAAATGCCAAAATCAAATCAGAAATGCACAAAATTTATGGCGTTCTTCTTTTTTTTTTTGCTGAAGCATAAATTTATTATAATTTTATTTGAACAAAACGTTATGAGGGCCAGAGTTGCCGCAGTCACTTCCGGTAGCCATTTTGTATATGTGAGTGTGTGGGGAAATAAATAAATCACAGAAACGAGCTGAATGAATGGACAGAAGTAGCTGCTGGCACTTGGCACACTCCCACACACACACACACACACACTCCCACACACACTCCCCCACACACAAATACAACCTCACCACCACAAGATACTCATTTGCATATGGCAGCAGACCAGGGGCGTGGCAGGGTGGTCGCCTAGAGTTGCCACCGCTAACAAAGTTTCTTAGAACTTGAAAGTTTTAGCATCTCGACAAAAGTTAAATGCTTCAAGTTGCAAGTCGCTGGGGTCACCGGTCTCTTAGTTTCGGCCTCTCTAGCTCCGGTCTCGACTCCGGTTTTGTAACAAATTGTTTCCTGGTCGACCCGGAAGTATCCATACTCCACAGATTTCTGCCAGCTGGTTGACCATATCCTGGCCATCCTTTTTTTTCGACTGCCATTGCCACTGCCACTGCCAAGGTGCCAGCCACAATTCTGTTGTGTGTGCTTATCTTATCGGTCAAGTTTTTATACCTCTGCCACTTTTACTGTCATGGCCTTTATCATGCATGTCCTTGCCCTCCAGCTCCAGTTCAAGCTTCCTCTCTGACTAGGGATGGGTATTTGCCAAAAAAAATAACGATACCTATATTGGTAAAAGTAGAACAACTTTTTAAATATCGGTCACATAGAATTGAGCAACGATTAGATGTAATTATCTTTTATAGTCAAAATAAAATGTTTATTAAATGTCATAATAAATAAATGCAATAACGCTTGGCACAAATATCACATAGAACTATCACAGCATCATAAATAATGGCCATATTGCACTAAAAATTTAAACTAGATAGATGTAAATCATTCAATATAAAATAACATAAGAGGGACACTCTAATAAATTATTTTTCTCCATCAAATATTGGCCAAATGAGTTAAACAAAAAATAAAATAAAACAATTTAAACAAAGAAACTAACTTAACTATTAAACGTGTTCAAAACCCTATATTATTTTACACACATATACTTAGTACATCAGACATCTCATATAATATTTGTAAATTGTTCTAAAGTTGCTTACCAAAGTAGGCTTTAGAAGTGCTAACTTTGGTAAAACTTCATGTATCTAAAAATTCATATATTTTTCATGTATTGTTTCAAATATATTATCTTTTTAATTCTTCTTAATCCACATATCCTTGCTCTATGTTATTACAATATCGATATCACTATATTTATACACATCGCTATTTTGGACTCTGTTGCTGCCTCTGACTGCTTTCTTACTAATTTCATTCCACAGCGAATAGAGTTGACTTCCACTTCTGACCCTTGTACTTGTCTCTCCTGTTTTTGTTTTTGTTTTTGTTATTGCTGTTGCTGTTGTTGTCATCATCGCCGGCTAAAATCATCGGAGCGATACAAAAGTTGGCAAAAATTGTGCAAGTTTCAATTGCCAGCTGCTTGGACCTGAACCTGAACCTGCTGTTGTCCCTCTGAAAAGTGTCCCTTTTCCTAGTTTTTTTTATTTTTTTATTTTTATTTTCTCTTTTTGCACTTTTTCTGTTTATTTTTATTTTGTATCTTTCATGTGTCTCCATTCTATTCCATTTTGTGCTCGCCTGGCCTTTGCCATTTTGTAATTTTCGGGCAGAAAAGTTTTTGGCAGCACTTTTGCATTTCCCCGCAACCTTCACCTCTCCTTTTCGCCCTTTCTCTATTCCCTTTTAGTCGTTGCTTTCATTCTATTCTCAGTTCTCTGTTGCTGCGTGGGGAATTAATTTATAAGCCGCCTTAACTTTGCTTTCAGCTCGCATTGTATTAAATATTTTATTTATCAACATTGCTGCTAGACATAATTGGAGACTTTCTCTGTCTCATCAACGATTCACATAAAACACTGCAATTAAAAAAGTGTCACTTTACTGCCAGCTATTTAACTAACTTTTCTATCGAGTGGTAGAGAAATAATTAACAAATATTCAATTTCTTTTGTATATTTGTTAATTATATACCACTAAAACAAATGCAAATTAAATTAAATACCTGCAAAATCTACAACTTTAAATATATAAGATCATTAAATGAAAAGTACAGGTCAAGAAAAAGTCATTACTAACTTTAAATAAGAGTTCTTGTTGAACACTAAATAACCAGATATTTATATTCATTTTTCCTTAGCTTTATTTAACTACAACTTGAACCAATTTCATTCTAATAAGACGTTCATTTCTTAGTCAAAAGCCTAAGTACTCTATACTGTTTAAGACTCTACTAAAATTAATTGATTCTTAGCTTCTGCTGCAGCATATTTAAAGTGTTTTTTAAGTGTTTTTCATTCTCGATTTCTGCAAACTAATTTTGTGGCAGAGAAATAAACTTTAATAGAGAATTATTTAAACTGAAAACTTAACTACTATTTATTTGTTTAGATATGAAATCCAATCAAAAAGTACTCTTATATTAAGCACACAATACGAGTATAGAAATTTTGGCTTGCACTAAACAAAACTAACTTTGGTGAGTTTCAGTTTAGATTCCCTATCTGCCATTCTATTTCTCTTTACCCATTCCCCCTGCTGTGCCTTTATCTGTATCTGTATCTGTATCTGGCCACTGTACAAGCATTATATATTTCCAAATTTCACATATTGTTCATATGCAGATACGTAGATTGTTGTTGTTGTTGTTGTAGTTTTGTGGCAACATTTCAACGGGGGCAACCGCAAAGAGTCATCACAAAGTGGAGGCCATTTAAGCCAAGAGAGACCGAGACCCAAAAAACGAGCCATTTGCCGGTTGCAAGCCAAAAAAGCGAAGCAATTCTTTTGCCATTTAGAAAATTGAGCAACATAACTAAAACTCTAAAAACGAGATTTGTTAATTAACAATAAAACAATGTACAAATGCCCAGAGACAGAGAGAGACAGTGGGTACAGTTGCTGCTTTAGCTTCTGTTGCTATTGTTGCAACTGCTGCTGCTGTTGCTGTTGCTGCTGGAGTTGGTCCTTCGTTCATTGCGGACATTTGCATTTAAATCGAGGCAGCAACTTAAAAACACACACACTGTTGCACAAAAAACCAACATGGAAGCAACAATAGACAGGGCAACCAAGCGCACAGCCACAAATGTTGCCTGCAACAAGGACAACAGCAGCAACAGCAACAACAACGACAACACCAAAAGCAAACGTCCAACATTTTTGTGGTGAAATCAGAGAGAAATTTCCGTTTTTATTTCATGTCTTTTGTTGTTGTTCGTTCAAATATGTTTTTACATATAAATGCAATTGCTGTGCTGTTGCTGTTGTTGGTGTTGGTGTTGCTGAGGCCATGTTGTGTGTTGTTGCTGCCGCTGCTGTTGCTGTTGCTGTCGCAGTTGTTGCTACCGCTGTTGTGGTTTTCTGCCATTCTGTTTGCCATTCTCACCAATGCTTCGGCGACTCTTCTCTCCCTTCTCTCGGCTCTCCCACTCTCTTTCTCTCATATTTCTCCCTATTTTTCTCCAGCGTACTATTTTGGTATCTGTCCATTATTAATGGCGTCTAACCAAAAACCAGCCGCCCATCCAGAATATCCTGTTATGTCATTCGGCTGGCAGCATTGACATGTTGTTTGTGGTTTCAATTCGAGTTTCAGCATGCGAGTTCTTTCATTTGTAGTCCAAGAATCCATAGAACTTTATTGTTTTTCCCGCTCAGCGCATTAACTTAACAAAAGATTACTGAACAAATTAAGTTAGCTCACGAAATATTGTAATATAATTTTGGATTTAATATGGAAGTCCTGATTAAAAAAAACAGTTTACTTGCTATTCAATTCAGTATTAAAAAAGTTATGTTAAACTTTAAGTAAACAAGCTAGAATTAATTTATTAACCAACTAATAAATTGAATTATAATCTCAACCTAAGATGAACAAAATCCACATGGAAATCGCTTTACTTTTAATAGAGTTAAGCTAGTCCAAGGAAAGTCTTAAGAGTAGAGAAGAAGTTCGATTTTTAACCTAGTTAATAAATTTAAATAAAGTTAACTACGTACACTAAGAAACCAATTAACTGATAAACATATTAATCCATAAAAATAGTCAACGATTCAATTTTGAGAATAAATGTTCAAAATTTAAAGATAGTTTTCAGGTCACTGACTAGCATGTCTCACAACAATCTGTAAAGTATCTGAGACTAAACATCCCATCTCCTGCAATTTCCTCACTTATTCAATATGTACTTTAATTCAATATTATTTGTATCCACATTTAAGCTCCTGTTTCTTTAAGCTTATCTGGTCTTGAATTTTTCCATTTTTACTTTCATTTCTGTATATTTTGTCTTTCCTTTTTTGCAGCTATCGCTTCACACAAATCGCTGTCGATTCCCAGATCAAGACGCCTGGCGGCAAAACATATGATGTGATTTTCGTTGGCACAGGTGAGTTGCATTCAAAATGGACAGGCTTATAGACTATAGCCCCCTCGGGGAATGTGTTCTGACAGCGCGATTGTCGATTTTGCTTGATATCGTTGTTCGAAATGTTCTGCAGGTGTCATAAACTCGTATACCCTGCAGATATAGGATTGTTTGGGTATATTAAGCTGATACAAATGCTGAGAATAAATGCAAAATTATTTATTTAAATGTTGACTCACTTTTTTGCTGAAAGCAAATGAATGCTGATTATTTTATAGAAAAATCGTTTTCATGAATTGAAAAAAATGTTTGTTAAATAAAAAAAATGGGTTTGAATTTAGAATCATTTTCAATAAGACTTTTAAAAAAATATTATTATGCGTATACTTAATATTTACACAATTACATATGCATACAATTTTTATATTAGTTTCCATTAACAGATCATGTAAAATCATCTTTCGTTCAATAAAGATAAGAGCCAGCTTTAAAAATAACTTTTTTGAGAATTTTATATATGCGTATACTTAATATTATAAAACACACGCATACTTAAAATTTGTTCAGCGGTATAATCATCAGTTGTTTAGTAAAAATACTATAAATATGCGTATACTTAATTTATATGCAATAATTTGATTTAAATTTCTTCAACAGATCACGGTAAAATCATCAAGTCTGTTAATGCCGAGTCAGCAGACTCTGCGGAAAAGGTCACATCGGTGGTCATTGAGGAGATCGATGTGTTGCCCAAAAGTGAACCCATACGCAATTTGGAAATTGTTCGAACCATGCAATACGGTGAGTGGAAACAGCTGACGAAGGGGGAGTTGCATTGAATGCGACTCAATTAAAAAGAAACGTGTAACGAGTTGGCATTGTAAAATTTAAAATGAATTCGCAATTTTGCAGATCAACCGAAAGATGGCAGCTACGACGATGGCAAATTAATCATTGTGACAGATAGTCAAGTGATAGCCATACAACTGCATCGATGTCACAATGACAAAATCACCAGCTGCAGGTAAGCAAAGAGTAAAAAGGGCACCAAAATCAGAATCAGGATGAGGAACAGATTGAAGCGACTGATAGTAGTCAGCAGAGAGGACAATGGCATTTTTATTTCATGTAACAATTTGCGTGACTTTCATGCGTCGACTACAGTGTTGCCAATTTAACTTTTTTTCGGAGTGGTCTATCCTTTTTTTAACTACATAAGCAGGAGAAAATAGCTCATGGAACTTAGGCCAAAATATGTCCTATTTATAGATTTAAAAATAATTCTATAACTAAGTAGTATGAAAGCAACTAGTATCTAAACAGCTATCCTAATGACTAGTTATAGGACAACTAGTATAAGAAACATAATTTTAGGAGTAGCGAATTTGACTGGTTGCAAACGGACTAAATCTAGGCTAGTTAATCAATAACTAACTCTATAAAACTTCTCACGAGTAGCTGTAGTGAGATGGGAATAAAACTAATTGCAATGGGAGTACATTTGGATGAGTTGAACAGCCCCTATGTTTAACTAGTACAAAAAACAATCAGTTCTACAGCTAGTATCAAAGCAACTTAAACTTGACTGGTAGCAAATGGACTAGATTTGGGCCAGTTGATCAATAACAAATATTATTACTCTCATCAACTGTTGCTCAACGAAATGAGATGAGTCTTTGACTATTGTCTAAAATACAATTTGCCCTATTATCTGTATTTTTTTTAAATGTTGTCCTATTTTTTGTGGGAGTCCTTGGCATCACTGGTCGACTGTCAGAGGGATAGTTAAGGAGACAGAGAAGTTGTCTCCCTGTCTGGCCACTTGGCTTGCTGCAATATGGTAGCACTTGATGCGCATTTATGGCGTTTTACATTTCACAATTTGCAATATGTTTACACCAATGCCATTTGGCCATTTTCTCATCCTCCACTCTCCAATCTCCCATTTTCATTTTGCAGTGAATGCGTCGCATTGCAGGATCCTTATTGTGCCTGGGATAAAATTGCTGGCAAGTGTCGTTCTCATGGTGCGCCACGTTGGCTCGAGGAGAACTATTTTTATCAGAATGTGGCAACGGGTCAGCATGCGGCATGCCCCTCAGGTGAGTTAAATGACCAACACTTGGCCAAATTAAAGCAACAACTCATTCCCCCTCCCTCTCTGTCTGTCACTATCTCTTAGGCAAAATCAATTCAAAGGATGCCAATGTCGGAGAACAGAAGGGTTTCCGCAATGACATGGACCTGCTGGATTCACGTCGTCAGAGCAAGGATCAGGAAATCATTGACAACATTGATAAGAACTTTGAAGGTAAAATACTCTCCATAATAAAGTTCAGTTTCTTTCCTTAGCATGTCTCTTTGCATGACCTTTATCACGTCTTCTTTTATTTCTGCTACTTCTACTTCATGTAAATACATATTTATCATATTTACCAGTCTGTTGTCATTTTTCAAATCACATTTCCATTTAACTCGCTTTATTTTTTTATAAATGTTACAGACAGACACCAGGTGCTTGCCTGTCTGCCAACCTACACTCTGTCTCTCTCTCTTTCTCTGTGCTTCTTCCTCCCTCTTTCTGTCTCACCGTTTGCATATTGCCACTTTATGCTTTTCAATTTCAATCAACATTTACCCTGCACTTTATTCTATCTGCCCTATTATCATCTTCAACGTAGCTTCATAGTAAACATATTTACATATTTACATTTATTCATTTCCCCCTTATTTTTATTGCATTTTTCTCATACTTTGCCATAACTATATTTATCTAAAGTTTATTTTTAAGTGTTTATACTGATTGCATTTTAAATGTGGCATAATCAATACAAAGTTGCCAATTAAATAATTTCAATGGTTTTTCTTAAATGTAAACAAGTTTTTTATGATAGTTTATAAATACAGATTGAGGCAGAATTACAGAGTTAAATACTTGACCAAAGCAGATACGGATAGAAATTAAATATTAAATCAAAAGCTTAAAAGTGGATACAAATTTAGAAATATTTATAGATACAGAAGTAGAAAAAATACAGCAAAGTAGATATTCAGGGCTGTTGAGATTGATTTACAGATATTATATATTAGATACAATTAAAAATGCAATTTAGTTTTTTCTACCATTTACACTTGTTTAACATTATAGATATAATCATTATTCATTTATTTACTCTCATATATATTAAACTTTATAAACAGAATAAGAAAATTAAAAGATTCAGACGTATAGATTTACAGCAAAATAGAGATTCGGGAACTCTAATACTTTGAGTTACTGTTATCAGAGATTCTTCTTTTATTTTCCTTGTTTTTTTGTTACTTCATAAAATATTTACAAACTTCCCTTCTTCTTATATACTAAACATAGTCTTATATCAACCTTATCAGTATTCATTCATTGCATCATTTTAACTCGTTCATATTCATCTTTAAAATTATTTCCATTTAAACTTTCATATTATGCTGAACTCTTACTATTTATACTCCTATTTATACATGTATCTATACTTATATGTATTTTAAAGAAAATTGTTGTTGTTCTCTTGTATTAACTCGTTTTGTCGTTCTTCTTCTTCTTGTTTCATTTCATTTTTGAACCTTTCAACATTTTGCAACATTTGGTTAAACAAAAAAATCAAAAACACACGCGCTAATTTTTGGGCGTTATTCGTTCTAAAAAAAACAACAATATTTTCGATGTTTGGATGTTTATTGATGTCGTTACAAAAACGGATAATATATGTACACCTGTAATCCACATACACACACCCACACCCAAGCACACACACACCTCTCCAACAAATAAACTATTTGTGGTTCGCTGTTCAATCTCTAAATCAACTTTATCAATGTGTTCGATTGTAAATATTGCTGTACATTTACTAATCGAAGGTCCACAAATTTCTGCAGATATTATCAATGCACGTATACGGTGGAAACTCTGGTCATGGCTGTACTAGCAGGTTCGATATTCTCGCTGCTCGTGGGCTTCTTTACAGGCTACTTTTGTGGTCGACGTTGCCACAAGGATGAGGATGATAATCTGCCATATCCAGATACGGAATATGAATACTTCGAACAGCGTCAGAATGTAAACAGGTAAGTTTCATTTAACAATAAAATAAACTTCCTATTAATAATAATTTATCTTCTTTTCCTGCTTAGTTTCCCCTCGTCCTGTCGCATTCAACAGGAGCCCAAGTTGTTGCCCCAAGTGGAGGAGGTGACATATGCGGAGCCTGTGTTGCTGCCACAGCCACCGCCACAGAATAAGATGCATTCACCAAAGAATACGCTACGTAAGCCTCCCATGCACCAGATGCATCAGGGCCCCAATTCGGAGACTCTCTTCCAGTTCCAGCCAGATGGCTACAATACCCAGCAAACATATCGCGGACGCGACAATTTTGGCACGTTGCGCTCGCATCAGGTGATGGTGAGTCCAAGTTACCCTAATAAATTGAAGATATTTATTTTTTAGAATCATATACTAATATTAAATATTCTTTCAGGGCGACAACTATAGACGCGGTGATGGTTTTTCGACCACTCGCAGCGTCAAGAAGGTGAGTCTTCAATTTGATCTTGCCTGTTTAATATGATTACTAACTACTACATTTATCATTTCCTTTGTTTACTAATCTAATCTAAACGTATCCATTGAGCTCTTTTCGATGTTGTTGACATTTTGACATTTAGTATATACTAAACAATAAGAAATCCTTGTGGTGCGCTTGTATTTGATTGAACTCTCTCACTAAATCGTCGATTGGTGTATTTCTTAGACTCACATTTCAACTTGTGTGTGTTTGTCATCTCTATCTCTGTGTGTGTACATGTATCAAACTGTATATGTGTGTGTGTGTGTATATACTAATAAATCTATCTATTAGTACATCTATCTTAGGCTTAATTCGCACTCATCACCAGACATGTGGCATCTATTCACCACCTATTTGCATGTTTTTAAAACTAGTTAGACTCTCTCTTTACTTAACCCCTTTGTTTATTTGCTTTTGCTAATATGGATTATTTAATATTTTAGTTGCTATTTTTAGCTAATAAATTAGTATCATTCATTAACTTGATAATGGGAAATCGACAACTGTACATAATTTATGGATTTCTCTTAAAATAATCTTATAATAATATTTCATTCGTAAAAAATAACAAATTTTAAATCAGTTGAGATAATTTCTTATAAAAATAAATGTAATTTATTGTTGTTTGTCTTTGTAAATTTTAAAGGCTTTTTAATATTACTATCATTAATAATAAAGATTCATTTCAATTCAATAAATATAACTCATTTGTATAAAATGGCTTTCGATTTGTTTAAAAACCATATTACATATAACAAACATCCATTTTGAAATATTGGTTAAATAAAAATTAAGAGTGTCAATAAAGAGTTAGGTAAACATATTTATGAATTTTGCATTATTATATATTTATTAAAAAAAAGGTTCAACTCAAGATTCTTTTAAGTGTTAATTTTATACTATTGTACTTGATTTGTTATCATATCATTTCTGTTTATGTAAATCATTTCTTAATTTCTATTTTCATTTATTTAAATCTTTCTTTCTCCCACAAATAACATTAATATATAACTAATTATAAGCAATTATTCACACATAGAGTAATCGTATATATAGAAAAATCACCTATTAGCTAAATATGTATCTACAAGTAACTCGTTTGTATCTAGTAACTAACCACTATGTATTAACTAACCACTATCAATATTAGCATGTCCATGAATATAATAATCATAATCCTCATACTCCATTGTATAAATCATGTACATTATTCCATAATTCTGGTTCGCTGATTGATTACTCGTAATTGAATTTTTGTCTGGGGCTTTGTAAATATATTTTTCTCGTAAGTTTTTTACTCGCTGAAGTTCTGGAAATACACCAATCCTTCGATACGATTCGGTTGATTGTTAATCTCTGCAGGCGTCTCTCTAAGCATTTTGTATAGTTGATTTTCGAATATACTATTTCTCACATATTTCGTAAACTATTTCTCATATTTTGTGCTGTATAAAGATACATTTCAACTCTTACTCTTTTACTAACCTGTTACTCTGCTGAATTCTAATCACACAACAAAACAAAACAAAACAAAACAAAACAAAACAAAAACAACAACACACTGTCAAATGTGGACAACAAATACCAAAAACTCTATCTATCTTTTCTTCTTCTTCCCTTTTTTCATTAGGTTTACCTTTGAGACGGGAGTGGGGCGGCTGAAACCAGTCAGGGACTAATTACCCAAAATATGGTAAATACTTACGCATAACTAAAGCAAATTTAGTTCAATTTCTTTATTATTTGTATTCCATTTTATTTTCCCTTTCTTTTTATTTATTTATTAATTTTGTGATTTTGTTTGTTTATTCATTTATCGATATGGCTGAAAAAAAAAAAACAACAACAAATACAATTTGCTCGATAGCTGCAATGTGGATACCCTCGATTTCGAGATCAACTGAAATTCGAAACTCAAAAGTAATTTTTGCAAAATCATTTTTGCTCCAAATTCTTTTTATTATGATAATCTGCAAATTGAGTTTTGATCAAACACGAATCTAGCTATAACTTCTTCAACTTCTTCTTCATAATCAACACCCAGCACAGTTTTTGCGAATTTTTGTTTGTTTTTCTCTGTCACGAGTTTATTGTAAATTACGTTTTTGGAATGCCCTTAATTTTTTGTTGGTTTGTGTATTTTACTTAGAGAGCGACTTACTACGAACCTCAACGAAACTGAAATTCTATTATATCGATCAGTCTTTGACCAGCCCAGTCAGTCAGCCATCCCGCGCCGTCAACTTTTACTTATCGGTTTATCGGCTATCGATAAATGTGGTGTACGAATGTGTCTATCTGTGATTGAGCTGTGTGTGCCTGTAATTGAATATTGTAAACCCCAAAGACACATACTTGCCTGGTTTAGGTTGGCTTTTGAACTCTTCTTCTACTGCATGGGCGTCCACTCGATACATTCGATAATTGTTGCGACATCATAACTTCCCTCCCTCCACTAGCCAATATACAGAATATGTGTGCATTTGAATTTAGCTGTGATATAATGATAATGATAAATGTACTTGCAACAAACATCTCTCCCCAATATACTCCCAAAAAACAATGAAACATAGATCTACTATTACTACTACTACTACTACTAAATACCTACTACCTAATACTACTACTACTACTACTCGTTATACTCGTAAAATATTCATTTGTAATGCTATTCAGTTATCAGTTTATTGCTTGCTACTCATCTTAAGAGAGGAACATGTTTAGGTTCTCTTTTTCGAAATATCAATAAATTATACACACACAAATTTGATCAATTAATTAGTTGAATTAAACTTGACATTTAAAGATCAGAATATCAAATGTTGGCTACACAAAATTACTGTCCAGTCCGTCCGATAACTGGGCTGAAAATTAACTTTAATTGGATTGAAATTGTTTTACAACTTGTTTAATTTAATTCCGATCTTTAAAGCTGCAACCAAAATTAGAGCAAACTTTGCAAACAATTTTTGATTTGAATTTATTTCGTATTTACTCTTAAAGTACAGTTACAAATTCAAAATAAAATACAATTTTTATTTGTAAGTAAAAATACATATTAAAAGTGTATAAACAATTGTATCACAACTACTCCTAGGCTGTAAACAACACAAACACACGTAACAGAAGTCTTGGTCGCGCAAGAAGACAGCCGCCCCGTCATGGTATTGGTAAGTTCTCTGTTTTTTGTTCTTCTTCATTCGTCTTTATTTAATAATTTTATTGAAATTGTGTCAGACACGCATACATATAAAGACGCACACACAGACATACACTATAATTAAAAACCAGGATCAATCGCTTGATTACTCGATCGATCAGTTAGATAAATACCTTCTATTGTCCTTTTTCTATGTTCCACAATTTGGCACTACCTCTCTTTCTCTCTATTTCTCTCTCTGTCTGTGTTTCTCTGTCTGTCTCTATTGCTCTCTATGTATTCATTCGATCAACGAAACATCAAATTTGAATTTCGTTTTAGTTTATGCATAAAAATTAAAACTATTTTAAGTTGAGGCAATTCTATAAAGAATACTAAAAATAAAATCTATTCAACTTAAAATCTATTAATTATTTTTAAATATTTTTCAATTCAATTAAAATATATCAAAATTAAAAAGAAAAATATGGTTTTATTCAGAAAACATTTAAAATATTTTTCAAAATTCAACAATTTCATTCTTAAAGTCTTCAACTCAAAATACGATCCATTCCTTTAAAAGTTATTTGTTTTAGTTACAATATTATTCTTTTATTTATAATGTATGTGTATGTGTGTGTAGCTGTGAATGTGTGTGTGTGTGTGTGTTTGTGCTGTGCATGTTGCAACAAGCTCAATGTCTAAAATAGATTTCAAATCGTACACATTAATAATGTATCTGTGTAACTATCTCTGTTTAATGTGTATTTGTAGAGTCTGGTATTTGTATATGTATGTGTATATGGATACCTTTATTGTACTGTATTTGTTTTGTTGCAACATGCTTTACCTGTGTGCAGTGTTGCCAGACTTTTGACTGGAAAAAGACTAGATAAAAATATTAAAATCAAAATCAAAAGGTTTGAGAATAAAAATAAAACAAAAAGAATAAAAAAAACTTTAAAGTTAAGCGGTTTTATTTATTTTGTAAATGTTTTGAATATTTTAAAAAGTGTTAGAACTAGCATTCAATAAGGTGGCAACACTGTCTGTGTGTTTGTATGTGTGTGAGTGTGTGTTTAGCTTTGCATTCTAACTGTGGTGACTGAACCCAATTGACCTGCTGTATTTTGTTTGGTTCCCTTTCTGATATTGCAGTAACTCAGCACCGTTCAAATAGCCCACAGCAGCAGCAGCAGCAGCAACAACAACAACAGCAGCCGCATTCAAGCTCCGGCTCTTCACCCGTAATGTCAAATAGCAGTTCCAGTCCAGCGCCGCCATCCAGCAGTCCCAGTCCGCAGGAGAGCCCCAAGAATTGCAGTTACATTTACCGTGATTGATTGATATGTAACACCAAATCGATGCCACTCATCCAGGCGATGCCCACGCCAACGCCAACATCTACCACACAATCCATGCAACACCAGCAACATACACAGCAGCAGCAGCAACATCAACATCAGCAGCAGCAACAAGCGAAAGTTTTGGCCAGCAAGCAGTTGGCCAAGTCTATGCCCGTAACGCCCATACAGCCGCAGTCACCAACAGATTCCACTATTGCCCATTTTATGCAAATGCCACGTTCACCCTCTTATGAGTTATATGAGGCACGACCTGCACTCTTTCGGCATGCCCATTCTGATGCCACATTCCACATGCAACCCTATAACGACGACGACGATGAGGATGATGATGATGATGATGATGATGACTTGAATGATGCTGACAATGTCGAGGACACATCATCTTTAGCCATGATTACGCCACCGCCGCCCTATGACACGCCTCTAGGAGCTGCCGTTGCCGCTGCCTCGTCGGTTCCCCCTTTGCCACCACCACGTAAATTTCGCTTTGGCAATCGAGAATTATTCAGCATGAGTCCTGGTACACCTAAATCCAATGCCATAACGCCCACAAAGCTAAGCGCCGCGGCTGCCGCCATGTTTGCCACGCCTCAAATGGCACAGCTCAACCGGAAGTGGGCGCATCTGCAACGCAAACGGCGACGGCGCAACAGCAGCAATGGCGACTCCAAGGAACTCGATAAACTTGTCCTGCAATCCGTCGACTGGGATGAGAATGAGATGTATTAAAACTGGGCTTTGTTGTCTACGGTAATTGAATTATAATTCCATTCACTCCTAACTAGCAAACCAATAGATATATAGCTCTCATTAACGCATCGATAACACTTATCGATCGAATCGATAGTATGTGTAAATCAACAGTAGCCTGCGATACACTTTACTAAACAAAAAACAAAATGAAACAAAACAACACAGCGGACACGTATTTTATAGCCATCCAAATTTGCAGTTGATATTCATTTATTGTCAATTTTAGATGCGACTTTACAACACAGCATATAGAAATTCAAAGAAGAGGAAGAAAATTAGCCAAAAAGCAGCCAATTGTCAACAAATGTACAGGATTATATCAATTATAGAACTTATCGTCCTAAGTAATTAGCTGAGGATTGTCTAGAAAAGCTTCGATATTCAGTTTTCATTTCCATCAATTTACTTTGTGATATCGAATCAGTTTGAAATATATATATATTCAATTATGTATTTGCGGCATTTCTTTTAATATGCTTATTATTAAGCTTTAAATAATTATTTTTATTAATAAGAGTCGAATTTTTTAACTTTTAAATGACAAAAACTTTTTTCTACAATTGCAATATTTCTTGAAACTAGAACAAGACTAGAGCATTTGCATCTTTAGAGAGTTTAATGTTTGAATCTTTTCTTTGTTTAGTTAAAGATACTTTTTCCTTGGCAATAACATTTTAACATATTTTTTTTTTAAATAAAATTAATTCTAAATTATTTTAATTTTAAATTTTGATCTTTTATTAAATGAAAATACTTTCCGCTTTAATTTGAAATATTTCTTTATGGTTTTTAAAAACATACGACTTTTTAAGAATCAACTCCAAATCTGTTAACACTTTACTGTAAGCTTTGATGGACAATCCTCTGAGTAAAAATATGTAATTGCTGGAATGGCTCGCTGACAGAAACTGAATGATATAGCAACAGTTATAGGTGCATAAATAGTGCAGTTACAGTTGAGATACTTTTTATTAATTTTGGCTAATAAACAACCTACACAAACACTACACTTGTGTTTTCAAGTGTATTCAGATATACTTACAGTATAGATAATATCGCGCATACGCCCCGAAAAGCTACAACTTATTGTTAGTCGCAATCAAAGTGAATAGTTTGCAATTTTTGAAATTATTACAGATTTATGATATATCTACACAAACAATAATAACAAGAACAACAATGAGAATTATACACACGATTTATAAATAGTTATTTATAGCCTATGCATATACCGAGAGCTGCTAATTATACGAAAAAACTAAGCATATTTACGAGTAGAGGATACCAAACCGATAAAAGGAAACCAACTCGAAAGCTATGTAGAAATCTGAAAAGGACATTATAGGAATGGAGAATGGAGTTCGGAGTTGGCATACGTATATTTTACAAAAGATACATAGAGGATATCCGTAAAATACCTAGAAAACCAGACATGTACAGTTTTTGAGCGAGAAATGTTAGGGATTTCCAAGAATGCAATTTGTAAATATATAACTCACGGCAAAAGAAAATACTCTACAAAAAATTATACAAGACATACATACAATTTTTTGCATTTAAAAAAAAACGACGACAACAAACAAACAAACATGAAAAAAAAATAGTAAAAATATACAAAAAGCAAAAGTTACGAAAACAAACACAAAAACAAAAAAACGAAGCGCTTATTACTGATTTACAAATAAGTAAAATACCAAAATAGTAAGAAAAAAGAAAGGAAAACAAATTAGTTTTTAAAATCTAAGATATAATTATAATGAAATACATCCCTAAATAGTTGAAAGCCAGAGAATATTGCTCTTGTTTTGCGTTGATTGATTTCGATGTAGAAACATAATTGTGCATTCTACTTTATACGATATATGCCTAAGCTTAAATGGAACTGCCAACAGCTTACCTATCATAATACTATAAAACGTTGCTTATATATAACTTGAAAACTTGATAGCTTTATTAAACCCAATCCATACATACTTATATACATATAGTATAAGGCTATCAGTAGATCCAGAACATGATACCTTTAGAATAGCATAGTTGCATTTTCAAATCAAAGAGTTAAATCCTCTTACTGTGTTGGTAGTTGCCAGGCTTTGTTTTCCTCATTAGTCCTTACGGACCTCAGATATACATATATATAGGGGTTTCTTTTACAGATCTACAGATCACAGAATACTTGTCAATTTCATTTGCCGCCTTCACTTTCACATTTTTGCTTCAAAAGTACGATAATGCTTAACTTAACCATTAACACTTACATTTAATTGTAACAATTTGATCTAGCGATCTATCTAAGTATACAAACTTGTATAAAATGTACAGCCATAATACAAAATGTATAGGAACTGTACATACATATATATGTGCGATATGTGCCATAAAATGAGAAGGATTATTATGTGGACTCCAGCATCCCAAAAAACCATTACCTTTTCTATCTGTTCTATCAATTTTGATTTGAAATGAAAGCAATTTTAAAACAAAAAACAGCATTTATTTGCTTTTTAAACTTTTTGATTGTATATATTATAGACAGAGATTGAAAACCATTAGTTACGATTATGATATACACGGAAAGTTTATCGTTTTGATTTAGTTGTAAAGAAAATGGAATTTCTTATAAAGTGATCGATCAAAACGTAGTGAAAATCATAACGTAACATTAGCTATAGAGACTTAACGAATATAATCTATATTAATCTATAGAATATATATACATACACGGGAAATGTAATTAAAATCGTTGCAAATATTAAAAATTAGGGCATTGGCATCGCTAAAAAACAAAAAATATGGAGCAAGTTTCTCTTTCAAATAGTGAGATAAAAAATAAAGATATTTTGTATAAATCCGATCAACAAATTACAGATAAAAAAAAACACTTGAATTAGGCTAGCAACAAAAAAAACATAAATCATAATAAACTAAAACTTTGCGTTTTTGCATTGCATTATACAAATAAGCAAAACGAAAAGAAAGCGTAGTAATATCTAAATCAAAGCAAATGTATAAAGATTGAAAAACAAAAACAAAAAAATGAAAACAAAAAAAGCATAATACTAGAATAATAAACTCAGTAACTCAAAATATGCAAACATTTCCCTTTTTCTGGCAAAATAAATATATTATTAATTAATTTGCATTTAGAGAGCCAAAGACACATTTTAAGTTAACAAACATTTGAATATTTTAGCCAAGTTTTTACTTTGTTATTGTAAATACAACCTATTTACATTTAAGTTTTATATTATTTAATTATGGATTGAAATAAAAGCAACAAAATATGGACATTAACAAATTCTTGATTTTTATTCGTCGAACTTTGAAAATATTATTTTTATTTCTCCCTCTTTTTGTTGTCGTTTTTCCAAAACTCATGTGTCGAATACTTCAAAAGCAATACAAACACGTAAATTTATGAAATAAGAGAAAAAAAGAGAATAAAAATTACAGCAACAACAAAGACAACAAACAGCAACAAGAAAAGAGGGCAACACGTAGAATATTAACTAGCGACTCTACTAAATTCTAGAACTACATTTACATTTACATTTACATATAACTGCATACTAAGTACATATACGAACTAAATCAGATCATTAACTTTTATACACTTTACATTTTCATACCATATACATACAAATACATACATACATACATCTATACATACATACGTATGTATGTGTGTTATGTCATTTAGACTCAAGCTACAATTAAAAGGTTTTACAGAGTATGCCTGCAGCCGACGAAAAGGAAGAGAAAAGAAAATGAGCAACCAAAAAAAGTAATTAATTATACACTGAAACATAGATGATGCATATAAGTACATAATTAATTAAACTAATTAGATACTTTAGTAGACAAAAACAATGTCTCGCAATGCTTTTAAAGAACAACAAATCAAGAGGAAAATGAAAGTCAAATGCAGCTTGAGACATCAGCCATAAAGTACTAAAAATAATAATAATTATAAAACATTAAACATTTAACATTTAACAACAACAAAATCAACTCAGCAACTTTTAGAAGCGCAGCAAATGATTATGATAATGATGATGAAGATGATGATGATGATGATGAATACTTTAAAGATTAAAACCTAAGCTAATGGACAAGATTTTTAACTTTCTCCACATAAGATGATAATGAAAATGATTATTAACTAATAATGTATGTATTGAAACAATTGTAGCGAGCGCATATTGCAACAACAATTTAGCAACAAATACTAAATGAAATGGCATTAACAAATTAGTGAACAAATGATAACAAAACAATGCAGACAAAATGAACATAATTATTATTATTATTATCACACTCAAAGTTTTCATTTATCATTAAAAACGATATATATTCAAGTGCTTCTTACATAAAATAAATAAAAATATATATATACATACATTATATATAGTATATAGTATTATTAACAGGCATTACATACGGATAAACATAATTATAAAAGAAAGCGAAACAAAAGAAAAAGAATAACTACTAATTAGAGTTTAAGCATTAAATTTACTATATTATTTATTGAACACGAAAGCGAAACTATTGTAGATTGAAATGCCTAATCGTTTTTTAATTAGAGTACGATTACGAATCCGTCTCTTCTCCTCATTCTTATCCGTATCCGTATCCGAATATGGATATGAATTTGGTTATGGATCGGATTCAACTGCGTTTGGTTTTTTAATTTGTAAGTAGCCTGCTAATTAACTTGCAATCGTAATCAATGCATTTTACTTCGACACACTGAAAGAAACACACTTGCGAGAAATCAATTTATATAATTATGTTAAGATTTTATAACGCAACAATGATAAAAAAAAAAGTACATACGATACGATACATACAAACATAACTATATATGAGACTTTGTAAATACTTGACAAAACCAAATTAACAATTGAAAATGATCAAATAAATAACCTTTTCATTCGAAGAAAAAAAAAAGCACAACACAAAATCGATTTTCTCTATATATAAATATATTTTGGCCATATTACACACACACTCACCCACACATCAACACTCATAAACATAAACATAAACATGGTAATGCAACTGCAACTTTTGGTTGATAGAACTGCAGGAAATAAGTAGAAACACTCTAAAAAGAAGCTACAAACAAGTATGTTATGGATTCTTTAGCGTTAACACACAAATATTTAAGGTACATTTAAATTTGAGATTGAAATTAAATTGAGAATTTAAATTCAAATTGTTGAATATGTAGCGCAAAACAAATGAGTAATAGAATACTTATGAGTATATAAACAAACAAACCTACATATAAATATTGTATTTAACCATAATAAGTTACGATACGTAGACAGACACATGAACGGTACTTCCAAGCAACTATAGAGCTACACAAACAAACTCCACAACTTATTCGGAATCCCTCTTAAGTTGTACTTTGTATAATACATAAATACTTATAAATATATATATGAATACATATATATATTGTGGATCTCGGGCATCGAGATCAGTTCGATATCATAGCCCAAACCACTTGAATGAATCGGTTCTCGCAGCCGGACGCACTTTAAGCCTCATTCTATAGAACATTCTTTAGTTCAACAAAACGCTTAAAAAAAACATAATACATATATATAAAACACACAAAAATACTTACAAAAACAATTCCATACAAATTAATTAACAAAAATGAAGAGAAAAAAATGTTAGTAAAAAGACTGAGCTACAAAAATAAATA
Organism: Drosophila neotestacea; assembly: GCA_035044365.1. NCBI lineage: Eukaryota > Metazoa > Arthropoda > Insecta > Diptera > Drosophilidae > Drosophila > Drosophila neotestacea. The sequence continues at coordinate 3,263,441 of JAWNMD010000052.1, read as the reverse complement.
AAAATAAAAATTAAATAATGATATAAAACGAATTATTAACACGAGGTATCTTTAAATTGTATATCATTTTTATGGAATAACTTTTCTCCAAATTTAGTTTAGTTTAACTTGAGCTCACTTTACAATTATTTTCTATATATTTATCATAAGAAGTTTAATATTGAATACTTTGTTGAAATGCAATTGTTTGTTAAGAAGTTCCTAAAACGAAATGCATTTAAGTGTTGAATCAATATGAATACAACCATGAATCACTCTTGTAGATTTGTCCAGATCAAAGATAATGGAACTTCGGCATTTCTTTATTGACGATTTATTTCGAATATGAATATGAATATATAACTATATAGTATATATGTATATGTACTTACGCACAAGTTTCGTCAGTTGAGAGAAAAATGCATTTAAATGAATGTAAAACAAGAGAAATGTTTGTACCCTTAAATACGTAAATTTGTTTCTGAGATTATGTTCTAATGACAATGATGATGATAATGATAATGATGATGATGACATTATTTGGGCTAAAGCATAATCAAGATTTATAAATGAAAGCAAAAATACTAAACTATACAACAAAACAAGACACAAACACATACAATTGCTTTTAGCTTTCCTAGAACTTTGATTTAATTACATACACATGCATACAACTATGTATACATAAATACATCAATACTTACATACATATATGAAAAAAAAGATGAAAAAGAGAAAGATGAGCAAGTCTTAAAGTATAATCTCAAACCAAATACAATCTGACCCAGGCTAAAGAAAAAGTCAAAAGCAGATTTGTTGAAATACTTAATCAAATGAGAATTATGGACGAGGTACGAACTGAAATGATTTAAAAATAATTCATAATTACCGATCATAATGACATCATAATCATGATTGATGATTGACGAAATATGATAACAAAACAGAACAGAAACGAACAGAGCGCATTCAAGTGTTAAATTCAACAACAACAGCAGCAACAACATCAAGAACAGAATGAAAGAAGAAAATTTAACAATATATTATTAACAATTATTATATTGTACTATTATAACTGAAATATTTAGATGAAATGAAGATTCTTAATTATAACATATTATTATAGAAACATACTGAAACAACAACAAGAAAACCATGAAAAACAAAAAACGAAAAACGATTAATAAATGAAAATATAGAGAATATTATATTATGAAATCAATTTCTTATTCTTACTAATAATATTCTTAGGTCTGCCCTGAACAGTAAGTCTAATGATATGGTAATAATCGATAATTTCTTGTTGGTCAGAATGGGATGTAATTTAATAATGGATCGTTAAGATCTTATAGGCCAATTAATTTCCATCCCATTTCTCAGTGAATTGTGTAATTGAGTTCTTAATTATTTCTTAGATTAATGAATTTAGTACTATTTAAATAGATTAAGTCAACGCAGAACTAATGTCCGAGGTTATCAACAGACTTGGACCCAGTGTTAGTGGCACTTGCACCATTTTATAGATAGATAGATAGACCCATACAGTTACGGCATTGCAGCAACAAAATTGTCATCTACAATGAGATTAAAACTGGTGACATCGACATCCCGAATGAAAACTCGAACTATTGAGAACTACTCCCAAGTGTTGTCTGTTTTTGAAAATATATGTACATACATAGTTAGTCAAGTAATTGTTGGGACAAGGGAACAAATTTAAGTGCTGTCTATTGCTAGTTTTACTTTTTATTGTAGTATAAATTTTTGATTCACAGATATAGTTACTGAATAGATATAATGTCGAAATATTTAACTTGATATTCAAAATATAATGATAATTTTATTTGCTATTGTATCTTAATTTATTATTTTTATATTGTTGCTTATGGATCTTAAAGCAAGTTAATTAGTATAAATAGTGAGGTCTTACTATGTGTCTGACTATTTATTTATTTACTTACATTCAAGTGCAAAAGTATTTAAATAATTTACTTCTCAAAAATATATTCTTTTAGTTTAAAGATTCGTTAATCCCTGTTTTAATGAACATATTATCTTTTAAAATAAAAAAGCGGATAACCATATTTTTCATCTCTGTCAAAACAATTTCTTGATTGACTGTGCTTCTATCTCTATCTGTGCTTATGTCTGTGTCTGTGACAGTGTCTCTGTCCTTGTCTCGAGCGACAAATGCGAGATTAAGATTGAACTTTTAATTTCCTAGTATTTGCCACAATTCGAGAATCAGTTTTACTTTGGCCACAATCGAGTTCACAACATGAAGCTCGTCTGGCCGTTGCTTCTGTTAATTATAGGCGTATGCCACGCCCAGCCCACAAATGGATTCGATGGTGATAACTTCTTTAATGCGGCTTTTGTGAAACCAATTACGGCAGAAAACCTTGAAATAGCCGCTGTAGGAGAACTCCATGGATTGCCAGGCTACAAACAGATCAAAAATCGACCGATTGATGCCTTTTTGGGTGTGCGTTATGCTCAAGTGCAAGGATCTCTGGGACGCTTCCAGAAGGCGACTCCTATGCGTTATCAGGGTTATATCAATGCCACAAGGGCAGCTCCCAATTGTCCACAGTTTCCAGAGCTGCAACGTCTGCAGGCGGCAGAGGCACGTGGCGAGAACGTCGATGATTGTCTCACGTTGAATATTTACACTCCAACTGGATTTTCCAGTCTGTCTTTGCCTGTCCTGGTCTTTGTGCATGGTGAGATGCTGTTCGATGGAGGGGCTGAAGAGGCACAACCGGACTATGTACTGGAACACGATGTAGTCCTGGTCTCTGTTAATTATCGCTTGGCGCCCTTTGGCTTCCTCAGTGCTCGCAGCAAGGAGCTGCCTGGCAATGTTGCCTTGTCCGATCTGCAATTGGCTCTGGAATGGGTGAAACAACACATTGGCCATTTTGGAGGCGACTCCAATAGAGTGACACTTGTAGGGCAGGCAGGTGGTGCCACTTTAGCTCATGCTCTCAGCCTGAGTCCACAAACCCTGGATTTGTTCCAGCAACTTATCCTCCAGTCCGGAACCGCCTTGAATCCTTACCTCATCGATGAGACGCCTATGAATACACTTGCCACATTTGCCCAACTTGCCCGTTGTCCTTTTACTGGTAATAATTGGAATCCTTTGTACGAGTGTCTGGGTAGAATGCGCACATCTCAACTGGTCAGTGTCTTTGAGCAAATGCATCAACAGAACGAGCCACGTGGCCTCGTTGCCTTGGGTGGCTTCAAGTTGGTTGTGGGTGATGCTCTTGGTTTCCTGCCAGATCATCCTGCAGCTCTGGTCGCCAGCAACAGCAGGAACAACAAGACAAAGCCAATGATTGTGGGAGCTGCAAAGGATGCAAGTGCTTTCATCGTGTCACGTAAGTCTTGAATTACACTACGTAGCTTTACTTAACTTTTTTTTAAATATAAGTTATCAAGTCCACTTATCTGATATGATAAATGTATATATTCGTTAGCTTTCGGGAAAATTAAACTACATAGTTCAATAACTTGCTCAAATTATGTTTAAAATAATATAAATATGAGTTTAATATATTTATTTATAATACTCTCTTATTCTTTTAGGTTTCTACGATCAGATTCGGAACTTGCAGACCCAAAACATTAGCGACTACATCAATGTGGTGCTTCGTCATACAGCTCCACCACAGCACCACAAGATGTGGCATGATTTGGCATTGCGAGACATCTTCATCCCAGAGCAAGTGCGCAATCCCAACTTCCGCACGGTTTCCCAGGGATTAATCGAGCTGGCTAATCTGATATTGTATCGCGGTCCAGTTATTGATTCCATAAGGTTGTCCCACAAGAAGAGTCCCACATATCTGTATACTTTTGACTATCGTGGCGAGCATCGTCGCTTTGGACACGTGAACAGTCCCCTGCCTTTTGGAGTGGATGCCTCACTGAGTGATGATAGCGTTTATCTGTTCCCCTATCCCCAGGAGGTCAGCAACCTCAATCCTGAGGACAAATCTCTGGCACGTGCTTTGGTAACCATGTGGGTCAACTTTGCCCAAAATGGCATTCCCAATCCCAACTCAAATGTCTGGCCCAGGGCAACTTCTGAGTACGGTCCTTTCCTACGGTTTACCAACTCCAAGGAAAATATCTTGGAATTGGATCATCACTTTGGCGAAGGCATTTATCTGCCCAATCTATACCCGAGCTTATATTTGAGTACTGGCAACACAACGGCAACAACCACAACAACCACCACAACAAGCACAACAAGGCGTCCCTATTACAATTATAGACCACAAACACCTCCACACACACCTCCACAAACACCCCCACAACAGCCAGACTATAGGCGACCTGTACCTTATCCTAATCCTTATGCTAAGGCCCAGGAGGAAAGAAGGCAGCAAATACTACGACAACAACAAGAACAACAGCAGAGAGAGCAACAACAACGTGAAGAATTGTTGGGTCAAGACGCAGAGCGAACACAAGAGCAAAGACAACGCGACGAACAATTGCAACGGGAACAAATGCAGAGAGAACAATTCCTACGAGAGCAACGGCAGCGAGAGCAGCAATCACGAGAGCAAATTGCAAGACGCCAACAGGAGGACCGAGAACAACAACAACGAGAGCAGGAGCAGCGAGAGAATGAAATGCGGCAACAACAAGAACGAGAGCAGCGGCTAAGAGAGCAACAAGAGCGAGAGCAGCAAGAACGAGATCAACGTCCACGTGTAGAACCAAGCGAAACTGAACAGCAACGAGAGCAACGACTGCGAGAACAACAAGAGCGAGAACAACGTGAGCGATCTCAAGAAGAACGTGATCAAGAAGCAAGAGAGCAACAGGAGCGAGAACAGCAACAACGAGAGCAACTAGAACGAGAGCAACGAGAACGTGATCAGCGGCAGCGATTTGAGCCAAGCGAAACTGAACAAGAACGAGAGCAACGACTCCGAGAACAACAAGAACGAGAACAACGAGAGCGATCTCAAGAAGAGCGTGATCAAGAAGCAAGAGAGCAACAGGAGCGAGAACAGCAACAACGAGAGCAACTAGAAAGAGAACAACAAGAGAGAGGACAAGAAGATGTCGTAGGTCCCCATCCAGACGCTTTTCCCACATACGAAGACTACGTTAAAGCATACGAAGCTTGGATCCAAGAACAGGAAAGACAATACAATCCACAGGCCAATGTCAGTTCAGAACAAGATCCTCCAGAGGAAGAAACACCCATAAACAATCCCCACGAACAACCCAACAGAGTTGATAGTTATCAGCCATATGACGCAACTCAAAACCATCCTCGACGCATCAAGTTAATGCGCAGACATTAGAAGCAAAAGAGGAACTTAAACAGTAAAAAACAAAAAAAAATCCCCACGAACAGCCTAGAAACATCCATCAACACTATACTAAAGCTCAAAATAATTCAGATATTATTTGTTCAAATAATTTTAATATATTTAACAATAAGTAAAATATGCATGTTTCATACTGACATTTTATGTTAATAAATTCATGAATTGTTCAATAAATGTTGCTCTCCTTCAAGGCAAATAATTATTCTAAAGGTTGTATTTTTCTCGACATATTTTTCAGGAAAGAACAATTTATTTCTGGTGATCATCATTAAAAGCCAATTAGCAGCCGAGATATTTAAAAGCTAAAGATTATACATCCATATCATAAACACCTATTAAAGTTAAGAATTTTTGTTATGCTTGTATCCATAGGATTTTAAAAATAAAATTACGTATAAAATTTAAGAAAATGATTATTTTTGGTGGAATAGAGCTGGGAAGAATTAATAATATCACTAACCAATAAATACATAGATGTGTCAAACCTCGATTTTCGTGCTACGCAATTTTTAGCTGCTGATTTCTGTTCGCCTGGTACTTTTTCTAGTATTTTCCATTTTCTGCCAGCTATTTTAATAATTGTATGATGTAGGACGTATGATGCGTGATGCTGATGCACAGTAGCAACAATTGCTGATGCACAGTAGCAACAATTGCTGATGCAAAGTAGCAACAATTGCTGATGCAAAGTAGCAACAATTGCAGGTGCACAGTAGCAACAGTTGCTGATGCACATTAGAAACAATTGCTGATGCACAGTAGCAACAGTTGCTGATGCACATTAGCAACAATTGCTGATGCACAGTAGCAACAATTGCAGGTGCACAGTAGCAACAATTGCAGGTGCACAGTAGCAACAGTTGCTGATGCACAGTAGCAACAATTACTGATGCACAGTAGCAACAATTGCTGTTGCACAGTAGCAACAATTACTGCTGCACAGTAGCAACAATTGCTGTTGTACAGTAGAAACAATTGCTGTTGCACAGTAGCAACAATTGCTGTTGCACAGTACCAACAATTGCTGTTGCACAGTACCAAAAATTTCTGATGCACAGTAGCAACAATTGCAGGTGCACAGTAGCAACAATTGCTGTTGCACAGAAGCAACATTTTCGACATCAGCAACAATTGCAGGTGCACAGTAGCAACCATTGCTGTTGCTCAGTAGCATCAATTGCTGTTGCACAGTACCAACAATTACTGATGCACAGTAGCAACAATTACTGATGCACAGTAGCAACAATTGCAGGTGCACAGTACCAACAATTGCTGTTGCACAGTAGCAACAATTGCTGTTGCACAGTAGCAACAATTGCAGGTGCACAGTAGAAACAATTGCTGTTGCACAGAAGCAACATTTTCGACATCAGCAACAATTGCTCTTGCACAGTACCAACAATTGCTTTTGCACAGTACCAACAATTTCTGATGCACAGTAGCAACAATTACTGATGCACAGTAGCAACAATTGCAGGTGCACAGTAGAAACAATTGCTGTTGAACAGAAGCAACATTTTCGACATCAGCAACAATTGCTGTTGCACAGGAGCAACAATTACTGATGCACAGTAGCAACAATTGCTGATGCACAGTAGCAACAATTGCAGGTGCACAGTAGCAACAATTGCTGTTGCACAGAAGCAACATTTTCGACATCAGCAACAATTGCTGTTGCACAGGAGCAACAATTACTGATGCACAGTAGCAACAATTGCTGATGCACAGTAGCAACAATTGCTGATGCACAGTAGCAACAATTGCTAATGCACATTAGCAACAATTGCTGTTGCACAGAAGCAACATTTTCGACATCAGCAACAATTGCTGTTGCACAGGAGCAACAATTACTGATGCACAGTAGCAACAATTGCTGATGCACAGTAGCAACAATTGCTGATGCACAGTAGCAACAATTGCTAATGCACATTAGCAACAATTGCTGTTGCACAGTAGCAACAGTTGCAGGTGCACAGTAGCAACAGTTGCTGTTGCACAGTAGCAACAATTGCTGTTGCACAGTAGCAACAGTTGCCGATGCACAGTAGCAACAATTGCTGTTGCACAGTAGCAACAATTGCTGTTGCACGGTAGCAACAGTTGCTAATGCACGGTAGCAACAATTGCTGTTGCACAGTAGCAACAGTTGCTGTTACACGGTAGCAACAATTGCTGTTGCACAGTAGCAACAATTGCTGTTGCACAGTAGCAACAATTGCTGTTGCACAGTAGCAACAGTTGCTGTTGCACAGTAGCAACAGTTGCTGTTGCACAGTAGCAACAGTTGCAGGTGCACAGTAGCAACAATTGCAGGTGCACAGTAGCATCAATTGCTGTTGCACAGAAGCAACATTTTCGACATCAGCAACAATTGCAGGTGCACAGTAGCAACCATTGCTGTTGCTCAGTAGCATCAATTGCTGTTGCACAGTACCAACAATTACTGATGCACAGTAGCAACAATTACTGATGCACAGTAGCAACAATTGCAGGTGCACAGTACCAACAATTGCTGTTGCACAGTAGCAACAATTGCTGTTGCACAGTAGCAACAATTGCAGGTGCACAGTAGCAACAATTGCTGTTGCACAGAAGCAACAATTGCAGGTGCACAGTAGCATCAATTGCTGTTGCACAGAAGCAACATTTTCGACATCAGCAACAATTGCAGGTGCACAGTAGCAACCATTGCTGTTGCTCAGTAGCATCAATTGCTGTTGCACAGTACCAACAATTACTGATGCACAGTAGCAACAATTACTGATGCACAGTAGCAACAATTGCAGGTGCACAGTACCAACAATTGCTGTTGCACAGTAGCAACAATTGCTGTTGCACAGTAGCAACAATTGCAGGTGCACAGTAGAAACAATTGCTGTTGCACAGAAGCAACATTTTCGACATCAGCAACAATTGCTCTTGCACAGTACCAACAATTGCTTTTGCACAGTAGCAACAATTACTGATGCACAGTAGCAACAATTGCAGGTGCACAGTAGAAACAATTGCTGTTGCACAGAAGCAACATTTTCGACATCAGCAACAATTGCTGTTGCACAGGAGCAACAATTACTGATGCACAGTAGCAACAATTGCTGATGCACAGTAGCAACAATTGCTGATGCACAGTAGCAACAATTGCTAATGCACATTAGCAACAATTGCTGTTGCACAGTAGCAACAATTGCAGGTGCACAGTAGCAACAGTTGCTGTTGCACAGTAGCAACAATTGCTGTTGCACAGTAGCAACAGTTGCTGTTGCACAGTAGCAACAATTGCTGTTGCACAGGAGCAACAATTGCAGGTGCACAGTAGAAAAATTGCTGTTGCACAGTAGCAACAATTGCTGTTGCACGGTAGCAACAGTTGCTAATGCACGGTAGCAACAATTGCTGTTGCACAGTAGCAACAGTTGCTGTTGCACGGTAGCAACAATTGCTGTTGCACAGTAGCAACAATTGCTGTTGCACAGTAGCAACAGTTGCTGTTGCACAGTAGCAACAGTTGCAGTTGCACAGTAGCAACAGTTGCTGATGAACAGTAGAAACAGTTGCTGATGAACAGTAGCAACAATTGCAGGTGCACAGTAGCAACAATTGCTGTTGCAAGGTAACAACAGTTGCTGTTGCACGGTAACAACAGTTGCTGATGCACAGGAGCAACAATTGCTGTTTCACAGTAGCAACAGTTGCTGTTGCACAGTACCAACAATTACTGATGCACAGTAGCAACAATTACTGATGCACAGTAGCAACAATTGCAGGTGCACAGTACCAACAATTGCTGTTGCACAGTAGCAACAATTGCTGTTGCACGGTAGCAACAGTTGCTAATGCACGGTAGCAACAATTGCTGTTGCACAGTAGCAACAGTTGCTGTTGCACGGTAGCAACAATTGCTGTTGCACAGTAGCAACAGTTGCTGTTGCACAGTAGCAACAGTTGCTGTTGCACAGTAGCAACAGTTGCTGATGAACAGTAGCAACAGTTGCTGATGCACAGTAGCAACAATTGCAGGTGCACAGTACCAACAATTGCTGTTGCACAGTAGCAACAATTGCTGTTGCACAGTAGCAACAATTGCAGGTGCACAGTAGAAACAATTGCTGTTGCACAGAAGCAACATTTTCGACATCAGCAACAATTGCTCTTGCACAGTACCAACAATTGCTTTTGCACAGTAGCAACAATTACTGATGCACAGTAGCAACAATTGCAGGTGCACAGTAGAAACAATTGCTGTTGCACAGAAGCAACATTTTCGACATCAGCAATCATTGCTGTTGCACAGTAGCAACAGTTGCAGTTGCACAGTAGCAACAGTTGCTGATGAACAGTAGCAACAGTTGCTGATGAACAGTAGCAACAATTGCAGGTGCACAGTAGCAACAATTGCTGTTGCACAGTAGCAACAATTGCTGTTGCACGGTAGCAACAGTTGCTGATGCACAGGAGCAGCAATTGCTGTTGCACAGTAGCAACAGTTGCTGATGCACAGTCGCAACAGTTGCTGTTGCACAGGAGCAACAATTGCAGGTGCACAGTAGCATCAGTTGCTGATGCACAGTAGCAACAGTTGCTGATGCACAGTAGCAACAGTTGCAGTTGCACAGTAGCAACAATTGCTGTTGCACAGTAGCAACAGTTGCTGTTGCACAGGAGCAACAATTGCAGGAGCACAGTAGCAACAATTGCAGGTGCACAGCAGCATCAGTTGCTGATGCACAGTAGCAACAGTTGCCGATGCACAGTAGCAACAATTGCTGATGCCCCTGAGCAACAATTGCTGTTGCACAGTAGCAACAGTTGCTGATGCACAGTAGCAACAATTACTGATGCACAGTAGCAACAATTGCAGGTGCACAGTAGCAACAGTTGCTGATGCACAGTAGCAACAGTTGCTGATGAACAGTAGCAACAGTTGCTGATGCACAGTAGCAACAGTTGCTGATGCACAGTAGCAACAGTTGCTGATGAACGGTAGCAACAGTTGCTGTTTCACAGTAGCAACAGTTGCTGTTGCACAGTAGCAACAATTGCTGTTGCACAGTAGCAACAATTGCAGGTGCACAGTAGCAACAGTTGCTGATGCACAGTAGCAACAGTTGCTGATGAACAGTAGCAACAGTTGCTGATGCACAGTAGCAACAGTTGCTGATGCACAGTAGCAACAGTTGCTGATAAACAGTAGCAACAGTTGCTGATGCACAGTAGCAACAGTTGCTGATGCACAGTAGCAACAGTTGCTGATGCACAGTAACAACAGTTGCTGATGCACAGAAGCAACAGTTGCAGGTGCACAGTGGCAACAGTTGCTGTTGCACAGTAGCAACAGTTGCAGGTGCACAGTGGCAACAGTTGCTGTTGCACAGTAGCAACAGTTGCTGATGAACGGTAGCAACAGTTGCTGATGCACAGTAGCAACAGTTGCTGATGAACGGTAGCAACAGTTGCTGATAAACAGTAGCAACAGTTGCTGATGCACAGTAGCAACAGTTGCTGATGCACAGTAGCAACAGTTGCTGATGAACGGTGGCAATAATTGCTGTTTCACAGTAGCAACAGTTGCTGTTGCAGAGTAGCAACAATTGCAGGTGCACAGTAGCAATTGCTACCGTTCATCAGCAACTGTTGCTACTGTGCATCAGCAACTGTTGCTACCGTTCATCAGCAACTGTTGCTACTGTGCAACAGCAACTGTTGCCACTGTGCACCTGCAACTGTTGCTTCTGTGCATCAGCAACTGTTGCTACTGTGCATCAGCAACTGTTGCTACTGTGCACCTGCAATTGTTGCTACTGTGCAACAGCAATTGTTGCTACTGTGCAACAGCAACTGTTGCTACTGTGAAACAGCAATTATTGCTACCGTTCATCAGCAACTGTTGCTACTGTGCATCAGCAACTGTTGCTACTGTTTATCAGCAACTGTTGCTACTGTGCAACAGCAACTGTTGCTACTGTGCAACAGCAATTGTTGCTCCTGTGCATCAGCAACTGTTGCTACCGTGCAACAGCAATTGTTGCTACTGTGCAACAGCAACTGTTGCTACTGTGCAACAGCAATTGTTGCTACTGTGCATCGGCAACTGTTGCTACTGTGCACCTGCAACTGTTGCTTCTGTGCATCAGCAACTGTTGCTACTGTGCATCAGCAACTGTTGCTACTGTGCATCAGCAACTGTTGCTACTGTGCATCAGCAACTGTTGCTACTGTTTATCAGCAACTGTTGCTACTGTGCATCAGCAACTGTTGCTACTGTGCAACAGCAATTGTTGCTACTGTGCATCAGCAACTGTTGCTACTGTGCATCAGCAACTGTTGCTACTGTGCATCAGCAACTGTTGCTACTGTTTATCAGCAACTGTTGCTACTGTGCATCAGCAACTGTTGCTACTGTGCATCAGCAACTGTTGCTACTGTTTATCAGCAATTGTTGCTACTGTGCAACAGCAATTGTTGCTACCGTGCAACAGCAACTGTTGCTACTGTGCATCAGCAACTGTTGCTACCGTGCAACAGCAATTGTTGCTACTGTGCAACAGCAATTGTTGCTACTGTGCAACAGCAATTGTTGCTACTGTGCATCGGCAACTGTTGCTACTGTGCAACAGCAACTGTTGCTACTGTGCATCAGCAACTGTTGCTACTGTTTATCAGCAATTGTTGCTACTGTGCAACAGCAATTGTTGCTACCGTGCAACAGCAACTGTTGCTACTGTGCATCAGCAACTGTTGCTACCGTGCAACAGCAATTGTTGCTACTGTGCAACAGCAATTGTTGCTACTGTGCAACAGCAATTGTTGCTACTGTGCATCGGCAACTGTTGCTACTGTGCAACAGCAACTGTTGCTACTGTGCATCAGCAACTGATGCTACTGTGCACCTGCAATTGTTGCTACTGTGCACCTGCAATTGTTGCTCCTGTGCAACAGCAACTGTTGCTCCTGTGCAACAGCAACTGTTGCTACTGTGCAACAGCAACTGTTGCTACTGTGCAACAGCAATTGTTGCTACTGTGCATCAGCAACTGTTGCTACCGTGCAACAGCAATTGTTGCTACTGTGCAACAGCAACTGTTGCTACTGTGCACCTGCAATTGTTGCTACTGTTCATCAGCAACTGTTGCTACTGTTCATCAGCAACTGTTGCTACTGTGCAACTGCAACTGTTGCTACTGTGCAACAGCAACTGTTGCTACTGTGCAACAGCAATTGTTGCTACTGTGCAACAGCAATTGTTGCTACCGTGCAACAGCAACTGTTGCTACTGTGCAACAGCAATTGTTGCTACCGTGCAACAGCAACTGTTGCTACTGTGCAACAGCAATTGTTGCTACCGTGCATTAGCAACTGTTGCTACCGTGCAACAGCAATTGTTGCTACTGTGCAACAGCAATTGTTGCTACTGTGCAACAGCAACTGTTGCTACTGTGCAACAGCAATTGTTGCTAATGTGCATTAGCAATTGTTGCTACTGTGCATCAGCAATTGTTGCTACTGTGCATCAGCAATTGTTGCTACTGTACATCAGCAATTGTTGCTACTGTGCATCAGTAATTGTTGCTCCTGTGCAACAGCAATTGTTGCTGATGTCGAAAATGTTGCTTCTGTGCAACAGCAATTGTTTCTACTGTGCACCTGCAATTGTTGCTACTGTGCATCAGTAATTGTTGCTACTGTGCATCAGAAATTGTTGGTACTGTGCAAAAGCAATTGTTGGTACTGTGCAAGAGCAATTGTTGCTGATGTCGAAAATGTTGCTTCTGTGCAACAGCAATTGTTTCTACTGTGCACCTGCAATTGTTGCTTCTGTGCAACAGCAATTGTTGCTACTGTGCAACAGCAATTGTTGGTACTGTGCACCTGCAATTGTTGCTACTGTGCATCAGTAATTGTTGCTACTGTGCATCCGACATCATTAACAATTTCTGTTGCTCAGTAGCAACATTTTCGACATCAGCAACAGTTGGTGCTGCGAATCTGTTCCCCTGGTACTACGCCATTTCCCAAATACAAAACAAAAGTAGTTTCATTTAAATTATAGTCTCGTTTTATTCTTAAAATCCTATGCTTACTTGGTATCACTAATTCCTAATTGATAAGCTTAGTTTTTGATATGGATGGTATACAACTCTTTAAATTAATGAACAGACAATGCAACAAAATACATATAATTTCCTATGCGTAATTTTATATTAATTTAATCAATTTATTTATTATCAAATACATTTCCCATTCTTATCAGTAATGCTCTATTAAATAAAATTAGAAGCGGATCTTGTTGCGATTTGGACGTTTCACGAGGCTCTTCCTCACCTGTAGTTTCTTCAGTTTGCTGACCACTGTGGCTGCCTGTTTCTTGCGTTGAAGCTGGCTAAGAACCTGAAGCTGCGGCTGAGTCTTTGTCTTCTTTCTGGGATGGTTGCGAAGATAATAGATTTCCCTTATGAGACTGTAGCCCTGATCCTCATCCCTTAGTGTGGCCGAGAATTCATTGAAATAATTCCCACCAACGGTCAGAGTTTCGTCGATCTTCATGTAGGGACCATAGAGAGTAGTCATGGGTGGCCAGTAACCTGCTTTGTGGGATCCCAAAGGATTCCCGGTAATGACAAAGTTTGTCCAGAGATCAACCATTCTCCGGGCCATTGCCTCATCGGGAGGACTAAGATGCTGGACGTGATCCGGATAAGGGAAGAGATAAAGTGCCTCATCGGTCAAGGATATGCCTGCCCTAAAAGGACTCTGCATGTTTGTCTCCTCGTCCATATCCTTATAGCGATTAAACTCTCCTGCATAATCAAAGGAATACAGAAACGTGTTGTCCGGATTGTGTTTGTTGTTCAAATTGAGTGCCAACAACACAGGCAATTTGTGATTCAAGGTGCCTGCCACCTGAAATTCGAGATGAACTTGATTAATATACATGTCGTATACATAATAATCATATCCATACTCACATCAATTAGCCTTGGTATCAGCAAATCAAAGGTGCCATTTTCCAATAGCTGACGATTGAAAAAGTCATGCGTGATGAAACTGGTAAGGAACATCGTCTTATCGGTGCCCACAACCTGCCTAATAATATGATCAATGTAATTGTAGGTGGTGTACTCATCATCGGGAATTTTTCCTTCAAAGTCATTCTCCACAATCTCATTCAGCACGCGAGTTCCTGCATTCTTGGGACAACCTCCCATAGCAGGATAAGAGAAATTGGATTCCAGCATGAGATCATAAGGATGTTTGGGTAATACGCCACTTGGTCCTCCGATTGTAAATTGTATGCCGCCAGTGTGGCCAATTCCCAGATCCGATTTCTCGAGCTGCAAATAAAAAGAGAGAACATTCAATGGAGACAAAGTATAATAATCTACCAAGGCTTAACTTTTTGAAGAACCAAACTTACTATAATTTTTTAAGCCAGGGCTGAAATTGAAATTTCTGCGCAGTAAGAGCCCACAAAATACCCCTCGAATTGAGTTACTTACCGCATGTTCCATGAAGGCATTTAGCAACTCCATTGCACTGAGTTCCATCAGGCAATTATTAAGATCACGTACAGTAACCATCTTACAGTCTGCCTTTTGGGCAATCTCCTGGGCGTGCTTGCGAGGATTATCCTCCAGAAAGATGGGCATGATGGCTGAACCAGAATGATAGATAACCTGACTAAACAGACCACGTTGCACCATCGGCGAAAGTGTAAGAAGATGTGCTATAGCTGCACCTCCCACTTGACCTGCCACCGTGACTCGATTCGCATCTCCCCCAAAATACTTGATAAAGTGCTTTACAAACTGCAAAGCCAAAAAGATATCGAGGAATCCGGCATTTCCAGGTATCTCATCGGTTTTTGTGGAGAGAAAACCAAAAGGTCCTAGACGGTATTGAGGTGTCACCAGCACCACATCCTTTTCCAGCAAATAATCTGGTGGTGCCTCCGAGTTGCTGCCCTCGTAAAGATATTCCCCATGTATATAGACGAGTACAGGGTATGATCCAGTTACATTTGGCGTTGTGATAGTCATTGTTAGACAATCCTCCACATCCAACACGTCATCTAGTTTGGTCAGCGAATCCATGGAGACAACAGACGGACAACCAATCTTCTCAGCTGTCGCATCCATCATATCTTCCCAGGGCTCTATTGGACGCGGTGGCTAGAAAAAAGAGAAAAGATAAGAAATAAATAAATTAAAATTAACTAAGATATGGAAATTATGTTAATCGGCATTAATTGGAATTGTTAGGAATAATATTAGTTATTAGGAATATACTATCTGAAATAAAACATTTTTATTTTATTGCTTTAAAATCCTGTTCTTGACTTTCATTTATATTTCAACTGTTCTTTGATTCAACGCAATTTTTGAGAAACATTTCAAAATCATGTTTGGAAGTCTCGTATTTGATTTTACAGGTCATGAGTTACCGGATGTAGAAGAAATTCATTGATTTCGTAAAACTACAACAAATTATAGCTTGTACTACTAACTGATTACCTTGAAACGATATTGTCCAGTTGGAGGCTCGGCATATCGTAGATCCACAAACTGAAGCACTTCTCGATTAGTCCAGGCAGTCTCAACAACCTTTCCCTGAATAGATCCCAATTTAGGCAACTCAATTATTGTATCCCGCTCATCATCGAATTGTTTACCACGCGCTCGTCCCTCGACGCCAAGGGCAATCAAAAGAGGGACGATCAAAAGAGTCCAAAATTGCATATCAAAGGGAAGGAAAAACTGGAACTATTCCGAAATACGAACAGCACTCGAATACGCTCAAAACTGAACTAAACCTTGGCAGATGTTTAAGCTGAGACTTTGCTCTCATCTGCTCAAGCAAAAGAAAAAGTTTCACCCCGGATCGCATAGATCATTGGTAGAGTCGGGCCGAAATATGCTAAGAAGACTGCCGAAGAAGAAGCCGAAAATGGAATTGAATATAAATATCGTACATATACGAAGTATAATACGGTGTCCCATTGCTTTAATGGTGTGCAAATACTTAATTATGGAATTCATTTGCTCCGGTTTCTTGTCGCGGTCTTCATAAAAGTAAAAGGAAAAAGTGGCAGCAATTTGCTAATTGTCTTCAAGAGGTCAATTTGGCCAGCTGATCTTCGTATTTGGTCAAAACATCAACGCAGCCAGAACTAAGTAATATTAGTCGGCAAACACTCGTAGCTAAGTTTGAGGATGGACTTTGGCAGAGTTTTGTATTTCTCACGATGAAAGTTCGCAACGAATTGCCAAGGTTCAATTAAAATTTTAAACCTGCGGGCCATTTAAATTTAAATTTTAAATTTATATTCGACTCAATTCCACACACGAAATTGCTGCTACTGGTTTTAGGACTTAATATCAATTTGCAAATAAATAAATTAATCACTCCAAGCTGCGGGTGAAAGCATTTACCATTACCATGAATAGAAATGGCACCTCTTTAATCTTTGACAGGTCAACAACCTTTAAAGAGGAGTCAAAGATGTAGTTTAACCCGTAGGTTCGTATATATAATTGTATTATCGCATACGGGCTTCATATTTTGGCATAAATCAAACTCGAGGGAGATAACATAATAAGCAGCTTCGCAGATTACGATATATAAAAGCTTAGTTAACAAATTCATAAGAATAATATCTCCAATGAATATTCAAACAGTATTGTACATCGACCTGCAAAAGGTGTTAATCATTTTCTGAATAAATTTGCATTTTTTATATTTATTGAACAATAGAATACTTTTACCAAATTCCAAAAGGAGCAACAAGATTTTCTTTTTCTTGCACTGATTTGTAAATTATTCATCAAATGATTCACAGATGAAATACTGTGTCTCGCCGCATTTATAATCATTCATTAAGAATTGTGTTCCCCAAAATAATACACAATGTTCGTTGGTTCCCGCATTGTTGGGTTCCCCGGATCTCCAGTTTAGAAACTTCGGCCTCAGGCCCGTTGTCAGCGATAGGAAATTCCCCTCTTTACCGAGGTCATTGATGTCAGTCCAATATGCATAATTTGGATTGAGTTTCGTACTGATTGCGAAAATCGTACTGATTTCCTGATCATCAGGACTGATTAAATGAGCACCGAATGCCAGACATTTATGTGCAGCTGCAAACCAATTAAGTGGATGATCCTCCTCAATGTAATAATATTTAGATCCGATTTTCTGAAATGGTTTACTTAAACTCTTGGTAGTTTTTTCAATCAAACTTTTTTGTTCCGTCAACTTTAGCTTAGTTTCCTCGATAGCTGTCGAATAACTGACATCCTTTGCCTCCTGTGCCACCAACTGACTCTCAATTTTATCCAACCTGGAGCTAGTGTTGGCCAATTTATTTGCATCACAGACTTCCCAACGTGACTGCATAACAGAGATGTGCTCCAATATGGGTTTTAGCACCTTGAAACAATAGGCACCGCATTGACTATCTTTATCTTCAACAAAAGCGTCTCCTTCTTGCTGTAAAAGCATTTAAAATGCATAAATAATTTCAATAGTTTTTGAATACGTATACGAACCGCATGACAAAAGGAGACCAAAATAACAATTATGAAAATTCGCAATATAAAGTATTTCATCTTGAAACATAAATCGAGCTGTTGCTTTTAACAGACCTCAAAATTAACTGAACACGACTGAATAAAAAACTTGTGCAATTCATATGAGTAAAATTAAAACATTATCAGAATACATTGAAGTTTATATAATAGTATATATTACTTTACAAATTATTTCCGTTGCATGCTCATTGATAAGTAACTGACGATTTCGCTGGAAGAAGATATTATATATGTAACTTTTATGGCTTGGTATTTTAAGAGAACATTTTAATCATTTTGAATTGACTTAAATTGAAAATTGAAGAGAGCAGCTCAATTTAGGAACTTTACGGGTAATTGATGGTTTACATTTCAAATACTATTTTAAGAACATATTTAAATATAACATCAAAGCCCGAGTAATAAATTAGTTTATAGATTAAGAAAGTGTACCTTTTAGTTGACACACTTATAATTGATATATCCTATGGGCTCTAATAACTCTTAACTGGTTTATAGGTGCGTGATGATTTCTTGGCAATAAAAACTAAATTTTGTCCACGCGCCTCGTTATCTTCGTTATCTTCGTTACTCTCATCCTGTTCGTCCTCCTCTTCTTCATCCTCCATCTCGGTTTTATTGGGTTTGTTTTCCTCTTCAAGAGCATCTCGTAGAACAGCCTCCAGTTCATAATAATCATCGTTGATCAGACTGTAACCCTGTTTCACTTCCTGCACTGCAATACTGTACTCATCTAGGTAATTATCTCCAAAGGTGACTGTGCGACCTATATGCATATAGGGTCCAGTTTCATCGCTCATTGGGAGCCAGGCGGGAACACCCTCTGCTTTTGGTACACCATCAGTTGCAAAAGAAGTCCAGAGAGCAACCATACGCTTGGCAATCTTCACATCGCGATTGGCATTAATCATGTGGACGCGGGGCCAGGGGAAAAGATAGAGATTCTCATCGGTGAGACTCACTCCCATGTCAAAGGGTACATCGATGGCCTCTTCCTCTCCAGTAGCATAACGATTCAACTCTCCCTCGTAGTCAAAAGTGTAGAGATAGGTGCTGTTGGGCATCTTCTTCGCATTCGCCTGGAGCACCAAAAGAACTGGATTCTTTAATGCAATTGTGCTGCAGAGCTGAAAGAATTGAATATATCATATTATTTATAATATCTATAATATTTCTACTTTCAACTCACATCAATAAGTCCGGGTGTCATACGCTTAAAGCTGCCGTTCTTGATATCCGCCTCGCTAAAGATATATTCCTCGGCAAACTCTCGCCAGGAACCAGTAGGATCTTCTCCATTGATCTTCTCTATAATCGTTTCTATATACTTTGACCCTGTCATCTTGGCATCGTATGTAGTCTCATTTAGGTTTTCCACAAATATATCTGCAATAAATAGTTTTATTAAATTAGATGGATTAAAGTCAATAGCCGGAATAAGAAAGAATTCCATAATAATTTGCATTCGATTCCTTTTGTAACTATTTGCATAAAATATGTATTATATATCAGCTTTGACCTATTTTTGACCCACTTTTGACTTAATTTTTTAATTAATTTTGGAGAATCATTTCAAAACTGGTTTAGCACTTGTTTTGTATAGATTAGAAACCGGTTAGATTATATCATAGTTATGCTAAGATTCACTGGATACATTATTGGGTCGGAAATGTCTTTATTTGTCCCTTTCTTCTTAGTTTCTCGTTCTTCCCCTTTTCTCTGAAAGAGATCATCATATGATAATGCTTGTCCCTCCTGATACTTTCTCCATCTATTCTCATCTTATTCTTTCTTTATCTATTTGCAATCTTCTTCTATTTCTCTTCCTATACGTATCGCCTTCGCTCTCATCTTTATCATTTTTCTTTCTTCTCTCTCGTTTCTCAATATGAATCACCTCAATATGAGAAAATTTCTCTTACCCGATCTTTCTTTATTCGTCTTACTTCTGCTTCTCTTAATCTTCTCTCCCTTTCTGCTCTTTCTATCTCCTCTCTTATTTTTCCTTACAATTTTCTCCTCCTTTTCTCTTACCTCTCATCATGAAAGTTCCTCCGTGCTTCACACTGCCACCCAAAGTGGGATACGCCTGGAAGTTCTCAGCGGCAAGGAGACGTCCTGGATGCTCTGGGAGAATGCCGGATGGTCCACCAATGACCAGCTGGATACCACCATAAGCTCCGGCACTAAGTGATGGTTTCTTCTCGCCATGCACACTGAATGCAGCCAATAGCATGGTGGCATTCATACGATTAAAACACTTGTGCAGGGAATCCACCTTGGTATGACTCTTGCAACCTGCGATGCGTGCAATATCCTTGGTAGAGGCTAGAGGGGAGTCCGTGATAAAGGCTGGAGAGAGCGCAGTGCCCGATTGATAGATCACCCGATGGAACAGGCCCTTGGGAACAGCCGGACTCAGTGTAAGAACATTGACCAAAGCTGCTCCTCCAACTTGACCAAAGAGTGTAACACGCTGAGGATCTCCGCCAAATGCGGAAATATGTTTCTGTATCCATTTAAGTGCCTGGATAAGATCAGTAACAGCTGCATTGCCAGGCATCTCCTCGCTGAGAGTTGAAAGGAAACCGAAGGGTCCAAGTCGATAACGCACCGATACTAAAACCACATTGTGCTCCAACAGATATCCAGGGGAAGCTTCCACAGTGTCACCATCATAGAAGAAGTCACCATGGACATAGACCATGACAGGAGCAGGTTCGCCCTCCAACTAGGGATAATCATTTTAAAGTAATATTAGATTTGTTTAAGAAAAAGTCAACCAACAACTTACCGATTTGGTATTGACCGTCAGACGCAGACAATCCTCTATATCAATGCCATTCTCCTCGAGGTTGGCAAACTTCTTGAGGTACTGTATGGAAGGACATCCAGCATGATGCTTATGTGCCTGGAGAATACCCCTCCAAGACGAAGCAGCTTCAGCAGGCTAAAAGAAGAGATAAGGGTTAGAACCATAATATTTATAACAATTAAAATAAAAATTATTTTTAATATTATTAATTGTTATAACAAACATCAAACAAAAGTCAAAATTTATCCGTTTTAAAAAATTCCTAATAAATTTTCTATTTTAATTCCCATTTCTATATCAAACGAAATAAATGTAAATCCGAAAAAATGCTCACCTGGAAGCGTTCAGCTTTTCCGTAGGGAATATCAAAGAACTGCATGATGCTCCTGCCCGTCCAGTCCGTAAGAGAGGTGCGTCCTCGAATCTTACCCAAATTAGGAAGAGTTGTGGTGAAAATCTTTGAATTTGGTTTATTCTGCTGGGGCTTATTGGGTCTCTGTTTTTGAGGTCTCTGACCCTGGTTGGGGCGTTTATTTGGATTCATCCCTTGACCACCTGGCTTGGGTCTCTGTTGGTTGTTATTATTCTTATTATTTTTGCTTCTCTGGGCAGATGCACTATTGATCGCAGCGAGAGCGATAAGCGCTACGAGAAGCAGCAAGAGGACACTGCGCATATTCGCCATGATTTGACCCGTTCCAGATGCCTGTCCAAGTTCAACTGTTAACCAACTTTGTGTTCTGGTTAAAAAGAAGACTTTCTCGGCATAATTAAGTGTCTCTCAACCGATCAGCCAACACCTGCCGGCGGTTCTACTTTAGACGAGTGCCCCTACTGAAATGGGGTCAAGTTACCGTCAACTTCAAGTTCTTCTACCAGCCATGTTTTTCTGGTATCTTCTTAATCCGCTTCAATCGAATTCAATTTTGGCAAAAACATTTGAATATGAATATCTCAAAAGCTGTTTATGGACCAGAAATAGCGCTAAGGGGCGTCACTTCAGAGACTCTTGCATGAATTATGCTTTGCTTTTGAAAGTAAAACACAGTCAACCTATATCTTGACCCCTTTGTACTTTCTCACTGTCTGACACGCTATATAAATATGCTAATCTGGTCGACATTCGCGTGCCTAACAACTAAGCAAATCTATACTGTCAATGAAGAACTTTATCTTATGCCAGTTACACTATTTGATTTCCTATAGATCAAGTGCACTTGAAGTCAAAAATATATTTGGACATCAATCAATATACAACTTTTATTATAGAGTATTGAACACAGATTGGATACTTTGGTTTCTTAAATTTATATATTTTGTGCTAATCAGAACGTTTATCTCGAGCAATACTTTAAGAAATTGACCACTGAGAATTTGGATGTAGATTCAAGATTTTTTTGTTTGTCGGTGTAGTATCAGATTTTATATCAATAAATTAATAGATTTAATATCTATGATACTCCTTAATCAAAGTCGTTCAGCAGAACAATTTTAACTGCAAAATCAGAAATGAGAGAACAATTCGAGTGTATTACATTCGTTAATACTTTATTAATAAACTAAACATTCAATTAAAATTATAATTAGGTATTAAAATGCATTAGTCTAGATTCGTTTATATGTATATGTGCATGTATGTATGATGGTTTTCACTAGCTTAAAAAACGCACAATTAACAATTGCATAGAAATGCGCAGAAATATATCTATTGGTATTTAGTTTATAGTTCACTAATTCGTCTCATTGCCAAGCTGAAAAAGTTAATTTGAGAACATTTAGTGAATTCTTTTTCAAGATGTTGTTGTTGTTGCGGCAATGCAGAAGATTGAATAAATAGCAGCAGATGATCAATATGTATGAACACCTGAAAATGAGTGTGTGCGTGTGTGGATGAGTGTACTGCTGCGTGTGGGAGTGTGTGTGTGTGTGTGTGGGCGCATTCCCCTCGCGATGTCACTTTTTTTTCTATATGTAGTACAAGCGCACAACCGATTTTGTGATGAGTGTTTCGTTGTCATAGAAACTGGTTTGAATTGTCACATTTCCATTTAAGACTTTTGCTGGCATCATTTGGGACTCGGGGGCCGCTTCAATGGTACTCTGCCAAGTGTTTGTTGTATTGGGACCCACAAATCCCATCTCAAAGAACCATTCCTCCATGATGCGTCCCTTGAATAGCACCTTTTGATCGAGCCGAAAGTTATCCATTGCCTCAATTGTGCTAAAGTTGATTTCCCTCGATACAGCTCGCATATCGAGTATTTTCACTGGAACGCGAGCCTCGTGCTCCACATCGGGAGCTGAGAAATCCTTATTCTCCTGCCAGATCACCTTACCGGTGTCTGCATCACGGAGTATCATGTAGTTGATTTGAAAACCCTTTTGGATTTTATCGCCTGCACTGAGATCATCGGAACCCATTGCTATAAGCCACTATTAGTGTCACAACCAGGGGGAGCTCTTGTCTATTTCTTGTACTCGCCTTGCAGCTCCAGATTATATTTTTGGAAATAAATCAATGTTTATTTTTAATTCTAAAATATATGTAAGTGAGCGGTGCCAACAGCACAGCTGTGTCGTTGTGCTTGCAAAAGTATCGAAAAAATCGATACTATCGAATAATAGTTAAGTATCGATATTTGAGATCCGATGATTATCATCACCATTCCTTAGTTTTAAGAGTAGACAGGTTTTTTAGTGGCGCTAACAACGCAAATTCATCAAATCCCTTAGTTCTAAAAGTAGACAACGTAAGGTTTTGTGGGGGCGCTGTAACAAAGAACAGTGGCGAAAATCTTCACGAAAATATGTATATCGATAATTACCAACAATCGTACAAAAGCAGCTGTTTTTGTCCACTTTGCACAAAACATTCCAAAAATGATTATTTTTGGTGTTTACATAGTCAGTAAATCCGGCGGCCTTATATTCAATCTAGATAACAATGTGCCACGAATAGAGCACGAAAAGACATTCACATACCCGCTGGACTTGGTGCTCGATTACGATCCCAAGAAAGTATCCGTGGTTTTTAACCGCAAAGATGGCATCAACGGTAGGCGTTTACTTTTATTTTTCACTATCATAAGTTGAATAAAAACAATTGTATTTTCAGTTGGCCATGTGCTTGTTGCCGTCAACGGAATGCCAGTTAATGGTGGCACATTGGAGGATGGACGAGACGTGAAAACTACGCTAGCGTCGTCTGAAAACTTTCCCATAAACCTCAAGTTCAGTCGACCCAAAATGACGACAAATGAAAAAATCTTTCTTGCGAGTATGTTCTATCCACTCTTTGCCATTGCCAGTCAACTAAGTCCAGAACCCAAAAGTTCCGGCATTGAGTTATTGGAAGCAGACACCTTCACATTACACTGTTTTCAAACTCTCACTGGTGTCAAGTTCATTGTGATCTCGGAAACGGGCCTTAGTGGCATGGATATATTGCTAAAGAAGGTCTATGAATTGTATGCGGATTATGTACTCAAAAATCCATTTTATTCCCTAGAGATGCCCATACGCTGTGAACTGTTTGATAATAAACTGCAAGAGTTGTTAACTCAGGTCGAGAAAACGGGGATATATAATATTGATAAATAAATATAATAGTATTTTGTTAAATTTTCAAGCATGTGACTGTTTCAATGACTACAATTTTTATACCCGTGGGGGCATATTAGATTGTTCAAAAAGTAAAGGAATGTAACAGACAGAAGGTGAAGTGGCTGACCCCATAGGGTGTATACCAAGTTTATATCAAATTTTGGATGCGATCCCCCCATCATCCAGAAATGTAAGAGAAAAAAAACTATATAACAAGAGCAATATTAAAGTAATGGACTTGAGCTTTGACAGGCATGAAAACCATTTTTGATGATTGGGAGGATTCGGACCAATCGTTTATTTAAAATTTTGGATAAGCTGCTCCTTTTCCCCAAATCGCAAAATACGAGAACTTCGGATAATAAACAAGGAAGATATTGATACGAACAGACTCAGAATGAAACAAACATACTCAAACGTAAATCGGTTCTAAGTACGTCATAAATGATTCAAATTGCACCATGATGCACCGCAAAATTGAACTTATTTAATTTAATATTTAAACTAAACTTTTGCAAACAATAATTTTGGCTCCTGCCATTGGGGCCTTGGATACATGGGACCCAATAAATTAACGGGTGCTTATGCTTCTCAAAGCTTCCAAATTCTACTTAATAATAATAAATAAAAATAAAAACTTAATAATAAATTCGAAACCTATACCAGGGGCATTTGCTCCTTCCTCCTTGCTTGAGGGCCTTGGGTACGTGGGGCCCGATACCTGAGCGAATGGTCAAACTCCTCATCGTCCCCAATTTCTTCTTAATATTAAATAAATTATAGAAAATAATTAAATATTAAAAATAGAAAATTAATACTACTATACTGGAATTGGGGGCTTTCCCCACCATGCATGTTATGGGGACATTGGATGCTTGTTATGGGGACATTGGATACGTGGGATAATAAACATTAAAAATATTCTATGACAATTACTCAATACAATCACGATATTGTTTTGTGCGGGCGTGTGTTTTATATGTTCTAATGTGTTTGCATATTTGTATATAGTATATATAAATATAGGTACTATGGGGCTCCTCCCTCCCCCTGTTAGTGGAGCAACATAATTTTTATACAACACACACAATCTGAATGGAACAAGTTTGTTTTGTGTTTGTTCACAAACACATTCAAACGTAACTCGATTTAGAGTACCTCATGAATGCTTCGGAAGACACCATGTTGAACAACCATATTGCCCAACCAAAAAAAAAAAAAAATTTTTTTTTGTTTCCTTTAAAAAAATAGTTTTGGGCATTTACTTTTATTGTTTCATTTTGAAATGAATGAATTATTATGTTGCAATAATATTGTATCGTTTTCTAGCACTAACAACGCAATGTAGCGGCCACCCAGACGTAAACCAACACTTTTTTTTTTAGGTTGTGGACCTATAGTTCCCAACTAGTTCTAGCTTTAGACTGATGGAGTGTTGGGGTTTTAGTCTCCAAAGTTATCGCTTCTCGGCCTATGGCTAAGATCAAAGTGTAGTATCTGTTCTTATCAGCTTAACATCTGATAGTTCCCCCATTGGGGGACAACAAATGTTAAACTGATTTTTGGAAATAGACGGAGTGCTCGAAGCTTGCTTCACCTCTGTCACGGGTTGGCCCGGTATTGCAGTACCGCCGGGATTCGGCCCAACTAAATAATAAATATCAGAATCCATAAACGGTGGGGTGAGGAGTCGTGAGAAAAAAAATTTTTTTCTTTCGAATATACTGACCCTATACCGAGTATGACTGCCTGAATTTTAAACGGTACAATGGTAGTGCATTCGACTCCCAAGCACAAGATGTTCTGAGTTTGAATCACTTTACTTCTTTTTTATTTTTTATACATGCATTTAAAACATTTTATTTTGCATTTATATATTTTTTGAGTAAGGTAATGTTATTAACAAACGCATAAGTAACCACCTTTCCAGTATCAATACAATGTCATTACGCCACATTAATACCCATCCCTTCTCTAATCACATATGCAACAATGGTCAAATCACCATCACACTAGGGGACTGCCAAAGCCCCAACGTGGAACAGGGGGAGAAGTCCCCTTTTGGGGCTTTGGGTACGTATGGCCCGATAAATAAGCGAGTGCTCATACTCCTCAGTGTCACCCAGTTCTACTTAATCATAATAAAAAAATAATAACAATAAGTAATATAAAAACTAAATAACAAAAAAAAATAATAATAATAGGAAAGCGCCAATTGGGGGATGGAGTCTTGGGTCCATCGTAGTTTTGGAAATAGTAAAATAATATAAAAACTTAATAATAAATTTAAATATGTGCTTAATCCTTTTCCCATAATAGGGGACTATGGTAAGTGGGACCCAATGGGTATCGATATAGCGTAATAACATTGTATTAATATAGGAAAGGTAACCCCATTGTATATGTAAATGCATTATGGATATTCTAAATTAGAATTTATAAACTAGACACAACACCCCCTCCACCACTACCGTTGAGTGCCATTTAATTATTTTAGAAGTTGCAGCAACAATGAACAGCACGTCATCCTACTTTAAAAATTTATAAATGCAACAAAAAATTGTAAATGCATTTAAAAAAATATATAAAAAAGATGACTGTGGCGAGATTCGAACTCACAATAACTTTTCTGCGAGGAGAATGCATTGCCACTACGCCATTGCATTAATTTCAACGTGGACAGTCAAACTCGATATAGATATAAACGTGGTAAATGCTTTAAAAAATGCACTGCTCAAAAACAAAACCGGTTTTCTTCCCTTCTTGGGATTGGTGTTTTTATTTGTGAGTATAAGTGATAGCTCCGCCCATACACTCAAACACACAGAACTAAACACTATACACAATTGTTTGATTGTTTCTTGAAGTCATCCGTGTTTATTCACTTTGAAAAATATAAAGATGCAAAAAAAAGTATTTATAATGCATATTAAAATGAAAATGACTGCGACGTCTAACGCTAAATACTCTGCAGACACTACACCCCTCCCTAAATACCACTTCTCGAATATTACTTAAAACATATAGTTTAGTGTTATAATTTCAACTCTATTTACAAACTCTTTGTAATTATATATTTAAGCAAAAATCGTTGTTTAAATATTATGCTCTTAAAGTTTATTGGCTTGACATACGTAGTTCATTAAAGTTGCACACTTTTCGACATTCAGTAAACCATTTACAATTTCCACACAATTTATATTATCTTTCTTCTCTCCCGGCTGACCCTGCTTCCATCTATTATAAGGCATAGGTTCACCGGTTGTAATTGATAGAAAACTGTTTGATGAGAGGTTATTTGAGGATGTCCAGTAACGGTTAGAACCTAGTAATATTCCCATCATGTCCATTTCTGCACTGCTCTCAATGTTGAGTAAATATCCACCCATCTTGCGACAGTTGTTGACTGCCTGATACCAGTTAACCTTCTGAGTGGACTCTAAATGGTAGAGCTTATTGCCAATTTGAAGAGAAAATTTACTACAACTGCCGACACATTTAGACAAGTCACTTGTTACGGCAAAAACTTCAGCTGGAATTCAATATATTCTCTATATAATTTAGACCATATTCTTTATACTTGTAGGATTACTCACGTGTTTGGATTGCCATGGAGCAATGCCATAATTGAAGGGAGAACAAAAGGAAAATTAGTTTAACGCCCATTTCGAAATTCTAACAAGAACTGACGAATTTCTGAACAATCTATTGTATTTATTCATCTGAATTGATAAGTGAAATTATCAGGGAATTTGCGAATTTGATAAGGAAATGTACCTTGCCGACAAGCACTCTACGGTTGAGTTGTCGGCTAAGTGGGGTTGTTAATATTAAAGGAAACGGAAGTAATTTCCAAAAATCACCTGTGATAATTGATACTTAAGGTAATTTAGTGGTAATTAGGTAATCTTTATAACTTAGCGGCATTCCGATGTTTTATCTTTACGTTAGATCTATAAAAATTTCTGAGAATTTTCTCCAAATCAATCTTAGATTTGGATTAAGAGCATGCATATTGCTGACAATAAAATCGCTAATTAGGGTAATTAATACAGAAGTAAGGGAAAGCATTTTCCAAGAATTACCTTGACGCTTTCAGTTATATTAGCAAAAATGTACTCAAATTTAAGACGAACTTTGAGTTTTGATTTGATCGACTGATTTATTTATTAAGAAAAATATTCTCTTAACTAATCATAAAATTATTTTTACTGGATGTTATAACACAAGGTGTATATAATTTTTGATAATACCCATTAAAAATAGTCAAAATGTTGACAAAATAGTAAATGTAGTTGACATATTCTTATAAATACTAATACATATGTGTTATAGAACATACATATACTATAAAACGTAGCAGTAGATTTTAAATTCAAGCAACCTGTTTCTCTGAAGTCATTCAAGTTTGGGAAAAGTTATACTTTTAACACTGTATTATTTCTACTAAAAGTGGTCAATTTGTCAAAAAAAAAAAAAACTGTGTACAAAAACGTAATCTTTTTAATTTTCTAATATATTTTTTTGGTATCATTATTGGGTTGTTAACTTAATTTCACTTTTAAAACCCAGAGCTTAAATATTATACTATATATGGTATTTTATATTTGTATCCTAATTTTTTTTTACAGAATGAGAATAGCGTCTCTCACAGTTGAGTTCGGTAGGACTTGCCTTCTAAAAATAAAGTCTTAGCATTCATTCGCAAAGCCCAGGACAGGTGTCTTAAGAGATTTGAAAATCAGACACCGTTAGAGATATTTTTGGCATTTAATTGATTGATTGATTTATGAGACAAAATAATAACTCAACGAATCATCATTTTTGTTCGAAGACAAGATAACAAAATTTGTATTTGTTATTTATAATTATATACTTTTTTTTATTTAGTTACTCTTTTATTTGTAAACCCTGTATTTATAAAAAGTCTGTTAAGTTTGTCAAAACATTACTTTAATGTCTTTATTTCATTTTTGGCATAATTTGCTTAATTTTTTAAGTTTGTTTGGTTATAGCTTTCTCCATTAGTTTTGTTGTTAAGGTGTAAGATATCTTAGAATTTGGTTGAAAATAAAAACTTATGCTTATAACTTATAAGGATTTTTAGATTTTTAAATATTTTGATACCAATACAGCTAAATGCTTTTGTCAAAAACAGCTTTATTGATAGCACATATTTAAAATTTTGACCTACATAATTAATACATTATTTTAGCAATTTATTATAACAGTTTTGGCAAAGTTGCGCTTAGCTTTGACATATTTTTAAAATTCACTGCAATACAAATTTGTCTACATTTTGGCTTTTCGTGAGTTGAATTAAAGTTATCCTTTTTCGAAAATCCTTTAAAACTCCTTGCTTTTCTTCTATGTACTTATTTTTAAAGTATGTACTGAATACATTAAAACTAAACTGAATTGTAAGATAAATATCTTACCCTTGCTTAAATTTATTTAGAGTTTAAGGAAAAAAATAAAAGCCAAAGCTTAATTCCAAACCTAACACAAAGCCACCTTAATCAATGCGTACTCCCATACGGATAGACCAAACATTTGACAATTTTTATAGTAATATAAGCAACAGTTTATTGGTTAAGTTTTTAAAATTGTTATTTAATACATTATTTTAGCTTCACATATATACTTATACTCCCATAAACATTGAGCGTCATTAAGAGCTGTGTATTTAACTTCAACACAAAATTCAGAGCCACCAAGGTTATTAGGCTCTCCTTCGTGCCATCTAAAGTAAGGCATAGCTTCTCCAGTTGTGACAGAAATAAACTCCCTTTTTCCTGCCAGACAGTTTCCAGATATCCAGTACTGATCCTCTGGGATAAGCGATAAGATCTCGTCCATTTCCTCACTGCTTTCGATGTTGAGCAAATTTCCTCCCATTTTTCGACAATTGTGGGCTGCCTGGTACCAATTTACTTCCTGGTTGGTCTCGATATGATAGAATTTATTGCCAATTTGAATTTTAAATTGGTTTTCACTACCACTTAAAAGTGGTTGAAATGGTTTGGGAATAGCTTCAACTAGAAATTGAATGTACAAAAATATAAAGTATAACGAAGAAAAGTCCTCGAATGCTTTGCAATCACTTACGCGTCTTATTTGGCATTGCAAAGTGCCAAAGTTGCAGGAGAAATAATAGAAACCCGAGTTTACCGATCATTTTGATGGCTTTAGTTGAACTAATGACTCTAGGTGAACACTTTCGATATTTATACTCACAAAGAGTATTCTTATCAAACGGAAATAGTCATAAACAAGAAGTTGATCTGATAATACATTTATTATCTTTATTGACAATAGAGGGGAAGTTATTATAAGTGACTTTCTATTGTTTCTTGGGACTCTTTTTTAAAAGTACCCAAAGGTTATATTTCGTATATAGCATATTTTCTTAAGTAGGTGAATAAATAAAATTATTATTATTTCACAACTTTTTTATTTAGAGAAAACTACTACAGCAAGCTTGAAAGTGAGAGACCCTGTACTTATGGGAAATAGAAAAAAGCAGTGATGAATTGCGAATAAAGGTAAACTTTGAAATTTTGATTTTATAAATTCTAAAACAAACTGGATCTGGGTAAGATATAGAATAACTTACATACCAAGGTGATCTGTGGCTCTGATAGTTCCTAAGATCTAGGTGTTAAAAAAAGGAACGACAGACCGATAGACCGACAGACTGACAGACTGCCGGACATGTCTCTAACCACTCATCTGCTTATGCTGGTTAAGAGTATATATATTCTTTATGAAGTCTGCCACGCCTTCTTCTGAATGCTAAGAACATTTTTTTTGGACAAACTTAATAGACCCTTTTCTACATGTTTAAAGTACAGGGTCTAAAAATCATGAAATATTTTTAATTACTTTGTTCCAAACCAAACGTTTTTATACGAAAACGATTCGGTTTGGGTTAATGTTCAAGGGTTTATTAATGTCAAGGGATCGGTTCATGATCCAGTTTGAGTAACCCAAAAACTAACCATACAGGTCCACGAAACTCGGTTTATAAGCGTTAAGAAGCCTTTTATATTTTTTATTATTTATTTCTTTATAGAGTTTCCAGAGTTGATTCGGTATGAATCATTAATAACTAAATAAAATTTATCCATACAAGTCAAAGAGCAGACTAGACTCTGACATTGCCTAACAATCGGAGAACTCAAGGACAAAATTGCATTCCGCATGAATAATAATGCGGGAATGCGAGATTTGATTCTTTAGTACATAAAAATAAAATTTTCAACTGATAATTGTAATAGAAACATATTATTTTTCTTAATATTTATTAAATCCACAATTAGATAAATATTATAATCTTAAAGTTTATTGGCTTGACATACGTAGTTCATTAAAGTTGAACACTTTTCGACATTCAGTGAACCATTTACAATTTCCACACAATTTATATTATCATTCTTCTCTCCCGGCTGACCCTGCTTCCATCTGTTATAGGGCATAGGTTCTCCGGTTGTAATTGATAGAAAACTGTTTGATGAGAGGTTATTTGAGGATGTCCAGTAACGGTTAGAACCTAGTAATATTCCCATCATGTCCATTTCTGCACTGCTCTCAATGTTGAGTAAATATCCACCCATCTTGCGACAGTTGTTGACGGCCTGATACCAGTTAACCTTCTGAGTGGACTCTAAATGATAGAGCTTATTGCCAATTTGAAGGGAAAATTTACTACAAGTGCCGACACATTTAGACAAGTCACTTGCTACGGCAAAAACTTCAGCTGGAATTAAATATATTCATTATATAATCTTACTTATACTTGTGTAACTCAATATCCTCGTAGGATTACTTACGTGTTTGGATTGCCATGGAGCAATGCCATAATTGGAGGGAGAACAAAAGAAAAATTAGTTTAACGCCCATTTCGATTGCTTAACAAGAACTGACGACACTCTGTCCAAACTTTTATATTTATACATCTGAATCGGTAAGTAAAATTATCAGGGAATGTACACTAAGTAGTAAGTGATAAGAGAATGTCGCTTGCCTACAATCAAAATGCCGTTTAGTTGTCGGCTAAGTGGTGTTGTTAATATTAAATTAAGGAAACGGAAGTGGGGATAAACCAAAAAGCACCTCACTGTGGTATTTGCTATTTTTAGTAATAGTATTTACGTCATCTTTATAGCTAAGCGGCATTTTTCGTCATATCTTTACGATAGTTTAACGATGTTTTCTAAGAATTTTTACCCAAGCAATTATAGATTTTGATTTAAAGTCAACATATATAATATATTGCTGAAATTAGGGAAAACACTTTCCAAGAATTACCCTGATATTTTGAGGAATATTGGTACAATATTGTACTCAAACGTAAGTCGAATTTTGAGTTGTTTGTGACATATTGATTAGACTAATTGATTGATTTATAAAACAGACATTCTCTTACTTAATTATATAAGTATTTTTCATTATGTTCCATCAAAACATTTTGATACCCATTATATTTAGATAGTAAAAACGTTCCCATGTAGTTTTAAACAAAAATAATCGAATTACTAATGACTATGATTAATAATTATTACTTATCAGGTGTGCTTGACATATACTTATAATAGATAAATTTTTAAGCAAAAAATGTCTACTGTCAGTCATACAAAACTTATCAGTAAATATTTTTAAATATTACACCACTTGGATAAAAAATGAACAACAAATTTTTTTCTGTTACTTGGCATAGACTTTTAAGGCGTACTTTTTGGAAACCCTTATTCTATTTCAAAACCCTAAGCCTCTACAAACTTGGAGCCTATTAATTACATTAAGAGGTTGACGTTCTTTAAATTTATTCCATAAATATCATTATTCACAGTAGCCACAGAGTCTCTCACAGGCTAGTTCGCTAAATTGCAAGCTATCCGCCCTAAATTTTTTTTTCAGGCAATTTACTTAAAGAAAACTCATTTACATAGCTAGCATATTAATATTAATTTTCAAGGCTCTTAACATTTTCAACGTCTAATAATGTGTCTCGTAATATTTGTCAGTTATATTTAAATCACTAACAAGTTTACCAACTAATATCTCATTAAAGAAAATCAGCACCAGTTTCCTTGTTACTGTCTAATTTGAATTTCTATTCAAAAATGCTAAAGAGGAAAGCGTCAAAAGGTATATTAATCGTCTTCTGTTAAGAATGATAAGCTATGCGTTGGTAAACACAACATAAATTGTTATTGATATCACATATTTATTATTTTTATCAATGTATTTAATACATTATTTTAGCTTCACATATATAATAAAACTTCCAAGTACAATTAGCGTCATTAAGGGCTGATCCTCCAAGTTCAACACAGTATTCCTCACCCTTATCGTTATTGGGCTCTCCTGGCTGCCATCTATTGTAAGGCATGGGTTCTCCAGTAGTGATAGAAATAAACTCCCTTTTTCCTGCCAAACAGTATGAGGATATCCAGTAACGAGAATCATTTAACGGAACCTTTGGTAATATCGAAAGAATAGCATCCATTTCCTCACAGCTCTCAATGTTGAGCAAATTTCCTCCCATTTTTCGACAATTGTGAGCTGCCTGATACCAGTTTGCTGTTAAGCCCCTCTCAACGTGGTAAAATTTATTGCCAATACGAATTGAGAACTCGTTTATACTAGTACCATTCATTGGAATTATTTGCTGAATTGTTTGGGGATCAGCTTCAACTATA
Organism: Drosophila neotestacea; assembly: GCA_035044365.1. Classification (NCBI taxonomy): domain Eukaryota; kingdom Metazoa; phylum Arthropoda; class Insecta; order Diptera; family Drosophilidae; genus Drosophila; species Drosophila neotestacea. The sequence continues at coordinate 3,229,399 of JAWNMD010000052.1, read as the reverse complement.
AATGAAATTAGGAATCAATATAAAATATAGGAGTGAATTTTTCGATTCCCTTTAGAATTACTTACGCGACTTGGTTGACATTGCCAATTGCCAAAGTTGCAGAAAAAATAATAGAAACCCGAGTTTACCAAACATTTTGATGACTTTATTTCAACTAATGGCTCTCTGTGAAAGCTTTCCATATTTATACACGGAAAGTATGCTCTTATCAAATGGAAAAAGTATATATAAGCAACAAAATATATACGCACAAACTACTAATTGCAAACTAATTGATTTTCTCTCCTCTTTTATTTTCTGCTATTGGAATAGGCAATTTTAAGCAAAGCAGAAGCACGTTTCACGACTTGTAAGTAACAGTTATATACTTTTAATATTTATATCCAATTGTACAAATATTCGGATAGATTTGATGATGGTATAAACAACTGTTTAATAGTAAAGTTTTGTTTACATGTTCAGTTAATACATTATTTTAGCTTCGCATATATAGTGGCTCTTAGCTCGACACACAAAGTCATTAAGAGCACTATTGAAAATTTCAACACAAAACTCAGAACCACTCTGGTTATTAGGCTCTCCTGCGTGCCATCTAAAGTAAGGCATAGGTTCTCCAGTTGTGATAGAAATAAACTCGCTTTTTTCTGCCAGACAGTTTGCAGATATCCAGTAATGGTCTTCTGAGATAAACGATAAGATCTCGTCCATTTCCTCACTGCTTTCGATGTTGAGCAAATTTCCTCCCATTTTTCGACAATTGTGGGCTGCCTGATACCAATTTACTTCCTGGTTGGTCTCGAAATGGTAGAATTTGTTACCAATTTGAGTTGGAAACTTAGAAAAGTACAAGAAAAGTACGATTATAGATTGGATATCTTTATTAACTTGAAATCATTATTATTTTAATAATTTGTATGCTATGATTGTGAAATTAAAATCAGTAGCTAGATGTGTATCCATATTTATATTTAATTAATTTACTAATTTGACAATATTTACAAGTCTAGTCAAATATAAGGTTGTTCTCTGATAAGACTTATAAATCATCGAATTCACAAACAAAATGAATTTCTACGTTACAATTTAAATCATTCATCAAGTATTTGGATGAATGAGGTTTAAGATTAACGCAGTGCTCGCCGTTATTATAGTTATTTGGCTCACCAGGTACCCAGTTGCCAAAGGAGGGTTTAAGACCGGTGGTGACCGATATATAATTGTTGTTATTATTTGGATCCCAAATATCTATCCAAAATTCGTTGGGAATATCAAATTTCGCACTAACGGCATCCAACTCCTCTTGGCTTTTAAGACTGATCAAATGTCCACCTAAATCCCGACACTTCTGCTCTGCACCAAGCCAATTTAATCTTCTTTTTTTACTCAAATAATAGACTTTAGAGCCAATTCTCTCGAAAAGCGCACCTTAAAGAATTGGAGTCAATTCGTTAAATGGAATTTCCCATATTTAAAAAAAAAACATACCTCGACTCGCCAACAGAATTTCCTGCAGCCTGTTAAAGTTATTAAATTTCTCCTCTTGAACCTTTAGCAATCGTTCAATATTTTGAAGACGGGTTTCTGTAGATGATGTTGGACTTTGTCCACAACTTGCAACCTCTTGTCGAAGAGCAGTTGCATGTTCCAACAGAGGTTTCACTATTTTGAAGCAGTAATTACCACAATTGGTTTCTAGTTGACGGGATTCTTCACAACTCTGCCATAAATGTATAGTTAAAGTCATAATTTCATCTTTATTATGCTTAAGGAGACAATTGTCTAATACACACCGCCCTTCCCTCTTGAAAGGTTAGAGCACAGATTAAAAGAGCTGCAATTATGTGCATTCTGATTCTATGTTAATAAATATGCACTGTCTGGGTAGAAAAACTGCTTAGCACTAAAGACACAGAGATGGCAAATCATTCTAATATAGGAATATATTAATAATATAGATTAATTCTTATCAGTATTTGTCTATATGTCTATACTCTGATTAGGACTGTTGTTTAAGCTAAGAGTTATACTAAGTATAAACCTTTAACAGCTATTGACAAGTATGCATTTATATATACATATTTGCATGTAATTGTATTGCTTAGAAAGTATGAACTTTAGTTTATTTAAATGGCTAAAACAAATTGTTAAACATGTCTTTGGAAACTAGACTTACACCGATCCTAACAGTCGATAGAACTTTTTAAAATACTAATAAATTTTGTTAAATTTTTAAATTCTAATAAATTACGCTATGGTATAAACAACACTGCAAATGCTATGTCAAACATTTATTATTATTTTCTGCAAAATTAAGACATTAGTTTAGCTTCACATATATATTTTAACCCCCAAGCACAATTAGCGTCATTAAGAGCTGATCCTCCAAGTTCAACACAGGATTCCTCACCCTTAGCGTTATTGGGCTCATCTTCCTGCCATCTATTGTAAGGCATGGGCTCTCCAGTAGTGATGGAAATAAATTCCCTATTTCCTGCCAGACAATTTGAGGATATCCAGTAACGAGAATCATTTAACGGAACCTTTGGTAATATCGAGAGAATAGCATCCATTTCCCCACTGCTCTCAATGTTCAGTAAATTTCCCCCCAGTTTTCGACAGTTGTTAACTGCCTGATGCCAGTTGGCTGCCAAATTGGTCTCGACGTGATAGAATTTGTTGCCAATTCGAATTGGAAACTGGTGTTTACAGTAGTTGTTTGGTGTAATCACTTGTTGAATTTGTTGAGGATCAGCATTGACTACAAAACAATATGTATTATGGAAAAATTACACATGAAGAAGATTAAAGAACGAATCCTGATATGATTTGAAACCTCAAAAATGTCTTACGCTTTTATGGTCAGCGCCCATTGCAGAACAAATTATTATACACAAATTGTATTGATTGTTTTGATTTAGAGAAATAGTTATGAATAAATTAAAGTGATCAATTCGACGATCTTTACTTGTTTGAAATAGATTCAGAATGAACACAAATTGCAGTTAGTTGACAATGCTACATTTGGGATGTGCAGTAAAATTAATAATAAGATTTTAAATTGAAAGGCTTACCTCCACTGTTCAAGTTGTTTTGTGGAGATCTCAGCAAATGTTCAATCTGTCGAAGTCGCGCTTCTGTAGATGACTCTGAGTTGTGTCTACAACTTGCAACCTCATGTTGCAGAGTGTTTAGATGCTCCAAGAGAGGCTTCACAACTTTGTAGCAGTAATAACCACAATTGGACTCGAGTTCAATCGAATTCTCGCAACTCTGTAATTATTTATAAATGTTATCTTTTCACTAATTAGTGGGATATTTGGCTGATACACACCGCACCTCCCTCTTGTACTGTTAAAGCACAGATTAGAAAATATGCAATTAATTTAATTCTGAGCATATTAAAATTTTCACAGTCTCAGCAGAGAAACAGCGCAGAACAAAAGCCGACGACGACTAATCATTGCTACTTATATAGGAACATTTATTTTATGTATTATTTGTTATCAGCATTGTATATAGTATATTAAAATCACTTTAATACCAGGTTGGACCTTAACTGTAATAAATATAAGAAAAAGATCATCCTGATTATATTTCACAAAAATCACTTTTTTTTTCGAATACGTATATATTTTGATAGTTTATATATTCATTTTTTAGCTTACTGCTAAAGCAATACAAAATTATTGTTTAAGCTACGAGTTATATATAGATGTATATATACTATAACAGCTACTGGCATACTTAGAGAAATTATAGTATGTATTTAGATATATATATTCGCACTAAATATGTACAAAATGTAATTGTATGAATATATATGTACATAACTTTCTTGTTATACATGTATTAATATAATTAATTTCCTCATAATGCTAAAACGCACATTTTATAAAGTTTAGATAATTCAAGCTCCTGACTTATTTAATGTTGTATTTAATTATTGCGTTTAAGTCTATAAGTCTAAAGAAATACAATATATGAGAAGTGCGTAGGCAATCCTTATAGCTAATGAATGTTAATAAGTATGATTAAATTACTCTCCATCTCTCCCTCTGATATAGTACATATTTATAATTGTGTAGTTGATATAGTGTTTATAATAGTATTGCAATAGGTTTTGGGACCATCTTTTTAGTTCTTTCATTTTTGTTGTGTTTTTTTGTGAATAAGTAGACTACATAATATTGAAAAGAAATTAAATTTGAGATACACAGAAACAAGATTAACCACATTATAAGTAGCTTTGGTAATTGCGTATCACAGATACGCAAAATAATCCAAAGTTATCTGAAAAAAGTGCTGCAAATTGATTATTTAATAAACATTTGTATTACTCGCAGTTTGTTTAATTATACGTTTTTTGGCAGGAACACTTTGCGGTTGGTTCGTTTTTAAACTGATCCAATTAACAAAACACAATACAAAATGCATTTACGAAACATTTCCAAATATCTTAATATCTTATAGAACGATACTCTCTACTCAGTCAGTTGTTGGCCTCTCTTGGCACCTGTTTGTTCAGATATTTGGTACATTTGCTCTATATTCTAGTGAAACATTCAAGTATGACTTAATTTTCATGCATTTCTCCATTTGTCAAATGCATTTTTGTATTGTCAGTGTTAATATTCAATGTTTCGTTGTGTTTTAAAGGCCCATGTGTATTTGATTTTTTTTAATATTGTTTTTCTTTTTTTTTTTAATAATTGCCAAGCAAAATTATTTAGCAGGCTGCTGGGATATGTTTCAAAGCACTAAAAATATATATTGGGAGATAGTTGCTAATGCTAAAGTTGAAGACATATTCATAGAAAGACTAATGATAACATAATTTGCACTAATTGAAAATTGTATTTCTTTTCAGTTTTACATCATATATATATTTTTACTGCATTTTCTTTGTTCTCTTTTCTTTTCATCCTTCTTTTGTTTTTAAATTTCTGGTATGCTTAATGTAAATAAATTATATCACAACAATAGAGACAAAGTTTGTGGCCTGCGAGTGTGTGTGTGTGTGAATGCATGTATGTGTGTTTAGTGTTGCTTTCGAGTCTTATTAACAAATTCAATAGAACATGAAACGACGACTGCACGCAGACTACAAAATATAATTAAATATACATACGATACTTATATACACTTATTGTTAGTACAACATTTGGGATGTTCACACATATACACAAATCCATACATATATCTACTATACACACACACATTTTTGCAGAGACACACACACACACATACACACATAGAGACACAGACAAGCGGTCGCTGCAATGTTCCACTGAGATCCAATACAAGAGTAACGCCCCTCGTTGGGGCCCTCGTCCAGCGCTGATTTAATATTAACTCTTGCTGAGCGCCTTCTTTTTTCTTTGTACCAGAATATCGTAGAACGGATTGTGGCTGATGGATTGCGTCAGGCGCTTGATCCATTCCTGTTGATCCTCCTCCGTTGCGGCAGACATGCGATAAACCGTGTGCTTGCCCTCCACCACCTGAGAAAAGGAAATCCATAATTAATATAAATTTATATTTGATGAAGAAGTTATTTATGGTAGCGACTAATATCGATATAGACATCGGATAAATATTACTCAATATAACAATTTTAACAGAAATTATCCATGCTGTAGATATAAAATAATTAGATATAAAATATTACTTGGATTATCACATCAAAGGACATTAATTCACTTATGATAATGTATTACTTATAAGATCTGTTAGAATTTACAGAAATGTGTCTAGATTTAGTATAACATTTTCTGATGTACCCGTATCGTATTAAAGATCTACATATCTCGATCTACATATGTCGAGTTCACATTAATATCACCTTATCGATATTAATCTACACTCTCTCCAGTCTTCACTTACCTTGCCCTCGGAGTCAGTCTTGCATGCCTTGATGATATCAGCGCCGCCTGTGGCAAACAGTTCAAAGCAATGCGGTTTGCTGCGATCTGGAATCTCTCGCACCGATATATTCTCTAGCGGTATTATGCCACGGGGCTCCTTATCCGTGGTATACTCGAAATAATACAGGCAATTGTCGTTCAGTATAAACCATCGTCGCTTCCACGATTTGTATCTGTTTTTTCAAAGAAAGATTTTCATTAGAAGCTGTTCGAATTTGATGGGGTAAATTTAACTTACCTGCCGCCTTGTTTCCAGAGCCAGCCCTCCTTGTCTGGATTGAAGAAGGTATGCATTAGATCGTTGCCATCGTCTTGGGGTATTTTAAAGGGTTCCGTCCTTATGGATTCATACAGCGATTCGAGCAGACCACGGGGCAAATCTCCGCCGTTGTTGATACCACGATTCATCGAAATGAATTGCTCAACGGTGGGTTTGTCTTTGACCTTTTTATGATCCAAATAAAAGTTGAGAAAGAATTGTAATATAATTGTAATAACACCAATTTGTAAGCACTTTCAAAACGCACTTTTGCAGCGATAAATACACTTGAAAAAATTTAAACTAATTAGGGTTATTCACGCTGATATCATTCCCAATATGTCTTCACAGCCAATTAGTTGGCACTCGGCAATTGAAACTCGTGTGAAATGCTGTAGACTTGACCTATTTATATCTTCTTCTCTCAGTCTCATGCACATCAATTTTATAATTGCTCTAAAGAGGGCGTGGCCGGGGTGGGAGCTGAGCTGGGGGAATGCGGAAGTGCGTTGTGTGGACCCTCGATAATTGCCAGTTGACAGGCAACAGAGAGTAGTATTCAATTCCGCAATTGTAGAACTGTTTGGGCCACGCGTCGCGTTTGCTTTTCTATTTTGGCAAAAAGACACAAAACACGTACACACACACACACACACTTACACAGAGAACTTCCTGTCATTGGCAAACACTTCCGGTTCGCAAAACCATGACAGTGAATTGCAATTTGTTGCCAATAAAAAATCAGCACGAAATAAACAACTTTTTGGCTCACTGTAAATGTCAAATTGGAGTACTTAAAGTGTACAGATTAAAAGCTTAACTGCACGAAAGTTAATTATTCGCTCATCTCGAATTTAAAATAAGCTATCTCTAAAAAAAGTCAACTCTTATTAAGTGCAATTACATTATAGTTGCAAAGTAATGTATTTGTAATTAATCATGGCTAAATATTATGTGGAACTTATTTCGTAACTAAAAATGTTACTCTTAGTACAATTTATGGGATATTTCTCTGTGGAGATTATACAAATCAGCAATGATTTTTATATTTAATATTCATTTGTAGCTGGCAAACGAAATTCCCCTAGATTTGCTTATATAACTTTTTTTGTCATATTAAAATACTATCTTGCAGTACAATTTATGGGGAACTTTACTACATATACAGATTTTTTGTACTTTTTGCCACTTAATATATTTTAAATATACAAATTACTAAATGTGTATCTTTTAGACTTTTTTTGCTGCTCAAAATTTGACCTAACAAAGACTTCCCCTTTCTAAATCATTTAAATGGGCATTTCCCTAACTAGACTTTATATTTGAAAGTTCAAAAAAATTGATAATTCTTAGCAATCACTCACCGATGGATTGTGTAAGGATGTATTGAGCATAATGATGGCAAAACTGAGCACATAGCAGGTATCCGTGTTGGTAAAAATATCCGGATTTAGTTGACAATAACGCTGAGCAAAGGTTTCCATCATGCGATCGATCTTTTGGGCCTCCCCAGGCAAACGGAATGACCACAGAAATTGCCTAAACGATAAAAATCATGTTAATTCAATTAGCTGAAAGAGAGAGAGAGAGAGGAGTTGGAGAACTAACCTTAATGCCTGGACCAGTATCAAATTGGTGAAATCATGCAGAGCCACAAATGCCTTTAGCACGTCCTCATTGAAATCGTTTTTCTCGCCGAGGTAATCGCCTGGAAGAAAATCAAGTGAAATTTATGTTATGCGTTATGTACTTTTAATTGCATTTCCCTCTCAATTTCTCTCCCATTCTCCACATTTACAAGTCGTTGAACTTACCTATTGCCGTTTTGTTCAGTCCCTCGCCCTTGTAAAGAAAATGCGCAACATCCTGTGGATCATGTCGCAAGAGTCGATTCTCTACGAGATACTCAATGCCTGTAAAGAGTAAAAAAGAAAGATTTTAAATAAATAAAAATGTTGTACAATATACATTAAAGCTAATAAATACAAGCTCCTCAGTACGACATACTGTACTTTATGGGGTCGGACCCTTTTGTACTTTTTCAAAGTATAGTGTCTAAAAAGGGCAGTGTAACTATTCATTTACATTGAAAAATTAGTTTCAATAGTGAAAATTAGTTCTAGAATTATTAGTTAAAGTACTGTAACCGCACCCGGGAATGCAGATAGGAAAAGCACCCGGAAACTCCCATTGAGTCAAGGCGAATGCAGGGCACACCAAGTATGTATATGGGTAGATTGTGTGCTTCTCCATATAAGTATACTATATGGTAAGTCTTATTCGTATCGCAACATAAACTACAGTAATCTCAATATAATAATAAATAAAAAGAAAATAAAAGAATAGCAAACCCAAGGAGCGGCATCAATTGCGAGACATCGCTATAGATGTCGATGTCATTATTTGCCAATCAAAAAGCGGAGGGTTCGAGTTCGAGACTTGAGCAATTTGCGATAAAAGCCGGAAAGCAACAGAGCTCGAGGCAACAAAAAGTAAACACATTTGGAGCAAAACCAACACAACAACAGCAACAGCAACAACAACAACAACAAGAATAAAAGCGACAATCGACTGCCAAATTTGGCAATCGCGTGTGGTTGCGCTGAGCCAACGGTAGGTGGCGCCGTAAAAACAATATACCCCTAAGGGAGAGTCGTTACAAATAGATCATATAATAAAAGCGGCAGCATATTAAAGACAAGTATAATAGTCTAACAAAATGGTTTATCAAATTAAAGTATAATACAAACGAGTAATAAAAAGGGTGACCATTTTAAAGAAACAAATTGTGTGTTAAAAGGGCTACCCTATTACAAAATTAAATTTAATTATGACCTTCAGAATTTAATTTGACTTTAACATGCATTAAAACAAAATGTTAGAATATAATTTACATTAATTTAATAATTTAATTACTTGAATCTAACGTGCAAGCCTTGAAACAAATGTTGTACTTGTTAAATAAATGAGTTACCAAAGTTGAAATATATAAAATTTGGTAATTTAAATTAATACAAGTAGAATTAAAAGTGTTTTTCAAGTTGTAATAAAGTTATGGAAACTGCAGCAGTGAGACTAACTAATTAAGGAGTAAACATATGGGGAAATAATAAGAACAAGTGTCTAATAAAAGGGCTACCATGCTCTGTCTTATTAGGGTGACCATAAAACAAAATAAATAGTATATGAGTGTCTTATAAAAGGGATAGGATGATTTTAACCTGTTTTATAAAGATATTTTACAATATAAGTAAGAATATGTGCTTTTAACTAAATATTTTAAAGAACTTTTGACTTGTAAGCAATAATGAAAGAATCTCTAGTTTAGCAACACAAACTTATTGAAGAACTCTCCAATCTTGAGACTCTAAAGTAACATGTAATGTTGTAACTTTTGGAACAATATTTGGAAGATGACGGAACATATTACACACTATGTAAGCTGCTTCTTAAATTGCCCGAAATTATAAACAAATCCTTATAATATCTGTAGAGTATCGCCAAAAGTTCTAGAGCAGCCCTCGCATGGCCAACAAGTTGAGCGGTTTTTACTCTTTTCACTTGTTTTTCCTCAATAGCCAGACAGATTGGCTTTTCAGATTGAGGCTTTTGTAGTTTCGTTGTTGCCAATGGAAATCCATATACACCACAATGACAACAACAAAAAATATCACAACAACGACAACAATAATAACAACAATAATAATGCGAAATGGCAACGATAATGACAAAGGAGTCGTCGCCTCGAGGAGACGCGTCCGTGAGGCGTTTGGCAAAAAGTTTTTTTCTTGCGTTTTGTTGCGGGGCGCGTCAGACGCGATTAGCATCAGCAAGTTGGCAGTTCCAACACTATCATCCCCTACCCCCAACCACCACCCCCTGCCACCCACAAATACCATGTATCTTTAGTGTGCGTTATGGATGGCACATTTGTGAGCTATTAATTTAAGTGCGTGTGTTTGTGTGTGTGTGTGTGTGTGCGTGTTGTGCGTGTGTTACTTGGTGTCGCATGATGTGGATAATCGGCCGATAAAGCGACAAATGACGATGCCTTGTAAAGTATAAACCACCGCACCACCAAACCCACCCATTCCGATCCCATTCCATTCCAACTCAATAGGGACTATTTCACATTCTCATGTGCAAGTTTTTAATGGGTGTCTCCTCGAGTTTGTATTTTTTTGAATTGAACTGGATTCCCGCTTTGTTATCACATCACTCGGTCGCTGACTTCAATGTGGATTAGCATTTTTATTGTGGCTCCCCTCCCCTTCCCCTATTGTGTCACTCTCTCCTCTGTCTAACAATTGGAATTTTATGCAGGATACGTCCCTCTCTTCTTCTTGCTGTTGATGTTGTTGTTCTTCTTCCCTGACAGGCGGACAGATGCGTCGTGGCCTAATTTTGACTTGTCAACGTGAATTTATGGCCTAGAGGACGATGAAAATATTTGATTGGCTCTTGAAAGTGAATGAGGGAGAAAAGCAGGTCGATTGTTAGGCCAGAGATCTTGAGTTGGATGGCGGGTCATGTTAAGAATGTTGACAGTATCTAAGATGAATTCATTTACAATTCGCAAGCAGTTATAACACAAGCTGTAAGATATGCTCTCACCTTTTCAATTTTTCTGATTAATACAAAATATCAGAAAAAAGAGCTGTAATCTTAATAGAGATAAAGATACATCATAACGAATGTAAAAGAATTATGCAAAATCAAAAACAGACAATAAGTTATACTCATATCTTTGTTTTCATGTCTGATTTTTTCCCAAGAGTTTAATCGAGAACATATGCGAATTCTTTTCTTCAACTGTCCGCCCGTATCTTCGACCTTGTCCGTCCGTCTTTTCTGTCAGCGGATTGCCCTTCGCGGATCTCTGCAAGCAATATTGCGGCATTGACATTTCCATTAAATTAAACGCTGAAACACTTCACTTCACTCGTGGGATCTCTGCAGCACGTACTACAAATGTCAACGAACTGTCAAATTTGTCAGCATTTTAAGATAGTGAAGGGGGGAAATGAGTGGGAAATGACCCCCTTTTGGTGGGGAAAGATGTTGGTGTGCAGTACATTGACAGCGCGTGGCATTCGCATTTGCTGCATCTCATTTCAGGCTCATTACGTTATTAAATTAACGTCGAAATTATCTTGAACCCTCGACACCATCACCACAATTGCACCACCATCGCATCGCACCAAATTTTTGGAGCCACCCAATTATGACTGTGGAAATTTGCATGTCAATTTTGCTCTTTGGCGCCATGTCACGCTTTCAGTTTTCCTTTTCTCCTCCTTTCTTTTCATCTTTGTCTCATATCACAACGTCATTATTTTAATTCGTCATCATTGAGAATTTATTTAAATCATTCACGCAATTATTTCTCATGACAATTTCCTCAACTTTTGTTGAAGAGGCGTAGTTCCTTTCTTTGATTACGCAATTTCACAGATTGATTCTTATTTTTATGTCTGAGTTTAATTTATAATTAATGTTGTGAATCAATTTTTATATATTTAATTGGCTTTTGTTTGATCAGAAAAATGCAGAGACTCATAAGAACTGGAGTTATTAATACACAATTTGCGGTTTTCCACATATTAATTCTTTAAATACAATGCTTTAAGGGGATGTACTTTAAAGTTGATTTCAAATGAACTCGAAAAGTACATAGCTCGTTAATGTTATACTTGGTTAATGATTTTTTTATTGCAATATTTGCAAATTTCTTTAATGATTGAAACACATTGAGAAAAGTCAAGTGCTATAGAAAATGTATCTAAATTCAAATGAGCCAAGAAAACTAAAGGGTAAACTTGCAATTGATGTAAAAGAAACAAAGAAAAGGAACCAGAGTATAAATTGAAATAAAGTAACTAAAAGTGGACTCAACTTGCACAATCTACAAAATAAAGTTGGAAATTTTCAACTTTATCCTTGTTATTTTGCTTATAAAAATAGAAATGCACTTTCAATATTATTGTAACTAAGAATTGTAAAAGGCTTTAAAGTCTATTATTTCAGTTATCTCTTCTGTACTCACCTTTCTTGGGATCCATGTTGAACTTTTTCCGTCCAATTGACATCTGTTTATCCTTATTGGAATGCTTGTCCTCGGGCACATCGAGTGCCTCCATTTCCGAGACGACCTCACACAGTTCATCTTTGATTTGCTGCAAATGAAAGTGAAACAAAAAAAAGGAAATTAAATTTTAAGTCTTGAACTTTCACAGATATTTGTATGCACAGCTGGTGGAACTTGAGTCAAGTATGCTGTTCACATTCGAATAAGTATTGAGTATGAGTATGAGTATGAGTATAGTTTGAATGCATCTGTATTGAAACGCATAATGTGCGGAAATGTGGCGACAATTGTTGCTAAAAATATAACAAAATAAGACTGTTTACGGAATGCAAAAGTTCAACAAGACAAGTCAGTCCGTTTAACTGCGTAAGTATTCAAATACATTCACATACACTCACATTCACACTCATATTCACATGATGTAATGTGCGAATCATTTGCATCTTTCCAGTGCCACAAACCGTGTGGCGACTGGCGCCGAATTTGTTTCACTTGAAACAATTTTCGTGATTCGTTTCAAGTGCTAAAAATATAACAAGAAAAGAAGAAAAAAAAGGGGAACAATAAAAACGCAGTGAAATTCATAGCGAATTTAATTTAATTGAATTATAGGCCTAGACAACAAGTACCTGACACGGTACGAAACCATTCTTGGGGTCAATTCTGATACAGAGACGAGTGTTTGCATCTATAAGATACTTTTACTTCCCCCAACTCTGTACGAAATAGGCTTGGAATCAATTCTGTAAAGATGATTGTGTGTTCATAAGTTTCTAGAGATTTTATTGACAGTCAGAGTTAGAAAACTTGACTGATATAAATCTGTTTTATATTAAAAAGCAAAAAACAGTTATTGGTAAATTTTAAAAATAAGTTCTTTGATTTTATATTATGCCGTCTTATTAATTGTAAAAGCACAGTTAATTTATTTATAGAAATTTTCGATATATTTAAAGTTGAAAATTGTTTCTACTTTACTTTTACTAATTTACTATTCACTTAACTATGTACTTCCATCTCTAAGTTACTGCAAGTCTTCGTGTATGTATTCAAAGATGCGTGACAAATTTGTCAAACATCTAATTGAAGGTACAACAACAACAATTGCAAGGCAAAGCATTCAACGAGGCCGCTCAGACACAAAAGTTGTAAATGTATCTGCAAACTATGAGTATCTGTATCTGTAGCTGTGATACAGTTGCTGCACTCAAGTGTCTCTTAGTTATTTGTCAGCCTGTTGACGCTTGACTGGCGAATGGCCACGAGACCGGAACATATCAATTGCCCCCCTCTCGAAAAGTATTGTATATGAATGACCTTCTGACTCATTTGCTCAGCCTATATGCAAATCAACAGCGGAATGCCAATTAAAACCGATGAGAAAAACAATTGACAACAGCAGAAACAGAAACAGAAACTACATTCTTTTTTGTTGTTGTTTTCTTTTTGATTTCTCGTCGTCGTCGTCAAGTTTAAAGTAAAGTTATGCGATGAGCTCATTGTGATGACCCCAAGAATTTGCTAATTTTAGAGATTCTCGAAACAGATCTCTATACGGTTTTAAGAATTCGATTCGCTGAGTGATTTCTATGGGTCGTTGACGTGACAACATGACAACTTTTTTTTTTTTGCTCCATTTCGTTCCACATTCCACAGGAATTTCAAAGACTCTAAAAGCTGCTCAATAATTCCGATCAGCAAGAGTTGATGCCAAGAATAATAATAAACGAAGAAAAACAAAAACGTAAACTCATCGATTGTTAAGTAATATATAAAGAAGTATTCTTATATTAACTTTGAAATCCTACGTTCATTTTATGGAGGATTGTAGTTTAATAGACCAACATACATAGAAGAACAAGTAAAATAGCTAGGAGTATCTTCATAATATCTTTACGATCTTTAACTTACAGACTGCTATTTTTATTATATAGAATAACAAAGAGATAAGTTGGATAATTTTTATAGTATCTTTATGATCGTTAAATCTTTGCCATCTATCATAGAAAAACAACATAGTTAAAAGTAGCTTCATAGCATCTTAAAGATCATAAGTTCATCTCAAAGATCTCAAATACTATTCACATGCATCTTCCACGCTGCTTCCGTTGCACATTAAAAATCCATAAAATATCAGAAAACAAAAAAGAAACCTTTCAATTAGTGAGGAGTTTGAATTATGTAAATTTATCGTTGGGTTAAATGATCAACAGAAGCCCTCATCATAAGACTCACATTGCCCGTTGGCTATGAGAAAACATTTAAGAAATGATAGAAAATTACATAAAACTAAAGAAAACATGTTGAAAAAGAGAGACAGAGAGAGAGAGGGAGGGACGGGGAGGGAATCAGTTCTGGGACGGCGAATGCTGATCAAAGAGCTACAGGTGGACATAGGGGGTTATTGATAGCAAACGTAAAGCTAGTGAACGTCAAGCTTAAAAATAACTTGAAATGAAATAACAACAACTACAAAGAAGACTGAACGACAGGTAAATAGCGTCATCAAAGGTGTGGGAACGAGGCACGAGGAAGTCTGACACAGAGCAAAACAGAATCAATCAAGAAACCTGTTTCAATGCAATGCAAATCCATTGAAACACTTGAAACAAAGGCAAAGACAGACACATACATTTGATACTTCTATACACATATACAATTCATGTGAGTTATCAAGAAACACTTTAAAATAGAAATTATTTCACCTAAATGACAACAAACCATTAAGTAATGTCATTTAGTAACTAATGTGCTATTCAATTGCACATTGATAGTGTCGATAGTTATTTAAAGACTATTCAAACTTATTTCGGATATATACGAATTGATTTGCGGTGTTAAGTGTACATTGAGGAATTGATTCTGAGGAATTTACAGAACGTTAAGAAAGTATTTGGATGCGGAATGAGAAATAGTTCAATAAAAACAATTCTATGTAGAACTTTGTGGTTGTTGCTAATAAAGTCTTAAGAATGAAGAATAAAGATATAGAAAAGGCAGTAATTTAATAAAATCTACAATATTACTTTGTGGTTTTTGTGGAAGACAGAAGATTGGACTTCGTTTAGAATACTATAAACATAAACCAACTACAGAAAAAGAAACAGGAAATTATAGTAAGCTAAAACTATTTTGTGGTTGTTGCTAACAAAGTGACCATGGAGGAAGATAAGGCCATGCAATCAAATGCGTATAAAGTAACCTTAAATGATAAAAGACATGAAAATTCAGAGAACAAATACAAAACTACGTATTTGGCTGGCAGCACTTGTGAATAAAGTGAACACGGAGAATAGGAAAATGGAACTTAAGGCTTAAAATGAGTATTCAATAATATAATATAAAGTTAAAATATTATTGAGTTTATCTAAAAGTTATAATCACTTTTTCGCTTTCAATAATTGAACAGACAGTGAAGTGAGCATGGAGGACGTTTAATTAAAGGCCCCTTTCATAATAATATCTTTTTTATATACTTGTCTCCATCTGATTTCGCAAGAAAACACAATATGATTGTCATAACCAAATGACAGACTGAGATTAAAGTAATTCACAGAAAGATCTCAAAGTAATTCCAAAACAGATATCAGATAACATAGTATATGTTGTATGTGTGTATAATCCAACAGAGTGTTGGGTTTTGGGTTTATCCCCTCCCCAAATCCCTTTCCCTTTCCTCCCTCACTTGACAGTTGCCTCGGATTGCTCTCATACCTGTGGTCGTCGCAGTATGACGACATTGCTCAGCTCGGCATTATTGCGATTTCTCTCCATGAGCAGGCGACAACTCTCACAGAGATTTGCTTGCTGCTGCTGCTGTTGTTGTTGTTGTTGTTGTTTATTGTTGTTCGCATTGTTGTTGGTGTTGTTGTTCAGTTGCTTGCTGCTGTTGTTGTTGTCGGCAATGCTGTTGTTGTTATGGCTGAGTGAATTACGCTCCGATTCGCTTTGCGAATTCGAGCTGTCATCAATGAACCGCAAATCTCCCGTCTCCGCTTCAGGTGTCAATGGAGAACTTAACACGGAACTGGGTTCCGTCTCCACCTCATCCCTTGATTCACTTTTCAATGGCTCATCCTCTTGGACATCCAACATGCAACCCAAGGAATTCGAACGTGATTTACGTGGTGCCTGTGGAGGACGCTTTGAGATGATCTCGCCACGTTCATTGAGCAAGAGTTCTACGGGTCTGGAGACAATCAAAGTGCGTGTTGTTGTTGTAGTTGTCCTATGTGTCAACTCTGAACGTATATTGTAGTGCAATGTGTGTGGTTCATCGCTGGGTAGATGAATAATCTGCGCTTTTCTACTGACATCGCTGCAACTGACAGTTTCTGTACTCAAAGTGGGACTTGCAGGCGGAGGACTTTCAGCTTGTAGTGCAGTCACCTTATAGGTGGCAACACTGGTGAAGGGAGATAGCGAGGGAGAGCGCGGGGATCGAGGTGTCTTCACTTTGGGCAACTCTGGCGTGGATGTCTTCAAGAGATTGGCTGCTAAATTACAAAAACAACGGGAGCAGACACCACTGCTGATGGTACTGCTACTTCCGCTTCCGCTTCCACTTCCACTTCCGCTCTCCTTGTCCAACAATCTCAGACGATCCTCCTGTTCAGTTTTTGTAGGATTAGTTATATAAAAAGTGCTGCTACTGCGACTGCCAGCTAGAATTCCACCTCCTATCGCTGGTGGCGTTGTTCCTCCCACAGAATTGGAACTTAGATCAAAGCAACTTCTTTGCAATTGTTGTTTACTACCAAAACTTCCTCCACTCCGTCCGTCCAAGGAGCCAACACTCTTCTTGGCCTTTGGCTGTCGACGCAGCGAGCTGAACCAGTTGCTGATGCTGGGACGCTTCTGATGCAGCGACGTTGTCGTCATTTCTCTGGTTAAACAATTGCTCACTTCCTTTCCACACAGTCTCGAATCTCAATCTCAATCTCAGTCTCGAATTTTCTCTTTTATTAAACGTGTTTCTTCGCTTTTTCACTTTGTTTTCCTGTTAATTATTTGGTGGCTTCTTCATGGCGCGACTCTGAAAATTGTAGAGTATTGTTGTTGTTTGTTTGGTTCGTTGCTTGCCACATTGAAGGGTTGCAACAATTTACAAGTACAAAAGGCGCCTCAAGAAAAGTAAAACAGTAGAGCCTCGATAATGAAATAATAAACAGGTTATATCCAAATTTCCGAATAATGGAGATTAAAATTAGACGACTTACAAACCAGAAAATTTGGATTTTATTTTGTCTTTCAATAAAACAAAAAAGTAAGAACTGGGTTCTAATTTTAGGAACGTATAATTTCTTTTTTGAAGGTAAGCGAATCATTAAAATACCTATTAGTTAAAAGTTTAGATTTCTAAACGATCAATGTTCCTCAAAAGTATTGAAAATACAAACTGGCTATAAAACTTATCTGCACTGTACTTGAAATTAAAATTCCTACATTTATTTTTGCATAAACTTCACTTTTCTAATACTAGTCTCTCTACATATTAAAGTTAACAGAGCTGCTATGTTTTCTGATTATATAGTTTGAAATATTTAACTATCCAAACTTTCGGCTAATTCGAATTAAGAACTGCTTAAAATGAGTTTGCACTGTACCATAAATTCATTAGCTAATTATTATGATGCCTACCAAGTGCGTTGACAATGCGAGCGACAGGAAGTGTCAGACAGGGACGCGACCTCAAAAATTGAATTTGTGGCAGCCACATTTTTCGGGTTTCTCATGCCACAAACACAGAGGCACAACGAGAGCGAGACAAAACAAATTACGCTAATGGTGTACAGGTTAAGAAGTTGCCACGACGTTTTCTGTTAATCCCAGCGACAGGACGACAGGACGAGACGAGTGTGTGTGCAGTTTAACAGAAAAGGTAAAAGCAGAGACAGAAAGAAAGAGAGAGAGAGAGAGAGAGAGTAAAAGAGAAAGAGATGGGGCTACCACAACAAATTGAAACGCACATTCAACATTGTGTCCTGGCGTTGATTTATTGCGTTTCTTTCCTTTATTTGCCTTCGCCTCTGTTCTAATGTTTGCTCTATGCATTTAGCTAACAACTTAAACGGAAGGAAGTCAGCACGATAAAGCAACGTTGGCAACTCTGGCCAACTGTGTGACAACTCTGGCTAACACTAATTGGAGTCATGTTGGCCATGTGGCGGCACATACAAAACTCCCTGACAAATAATGGATGTGTTTAAGCCCGAAAGAAACTCACTGATCCATATGCAAAATGTTGCAGATATTCTTAACTTTCCTTTGTTTTCTTTTTTTTTGTGTGTGTTTTTTTTTTTGCTGTCCAGCTTATTATTATTTATGACATGTTCAGCAACATTACGCAGGGTTGTCATCTTTTATACCATACATTGTGTTTATGCGTTGTACGTTTGCACGTTTTTCAAATCATAATTTGTCAGAGATGTGTGTAGGAAAAAAGAGATGGGGAATTTTTGCCAAAGGTCTTGAGGAGTTTATATAATAAAAGGAGGATAAAGTGATAGAGAAAGGGGAGAGGAAAAATAGAAAAAGACAGAGAAAGAGGTTGCAAAACAAAGAGATTTCTTATTTACGAAATTCGAGAATATTTTCTGAAACAATAAAATTAAGCCAATTAGTTCAGATAAATGAAAAGAGGTTAAATAAAAGATAAAACACGAGAGAGGGAGAATAAGGAAGAGAGTTCCTTTTGTGATACAACAATATAGAGAAACATCACTATTAATAAGTAACTTTCGACAAAAATTCATTAAATAAAACAAAAGAAAGATACTAATGCATTGTGGAAGAGAAATAAAGATTAATTCTGTCTAATATAAACGATATTGAAACGAGCCATACAAATATTATATCATTGAATAAACACAATAGACTTCATTTAATAAATAATATAAGAAACGATGAATAAAATCACGAGATAGAGAGTTAGACAGGAAGAGAAAGATAGAATGATTTTTATTAAACACAAGACAAAGAATTATTTCTAAATCCACATTCATGTGACAACGAGTTCAGTTAACAAAGGTGAAAATAATAGGAATAAATGGAGAGTGCTTTTACAATAAACTTTCCAACTTCCTAAACAATCTAAAGTCTCTACTTTTTCCATTTTTATTTAAACTATTTACCTTTGGCTTCAATGCTCAAAACTCTTTCAATTCTCTAGTGTCCCATTCCGAGGCTGTGACTTGGCAAAGTTAAAAGACTCAACCCCCAAGGGAGGAAGAAAATAAACACGTTGCCAACATCAAGTTCAGCTGCCACGCCCACGCACAACATTAGCAAGTTTAAATTACGAGTAACTCGACATTATATAAAGAGACAGAGAAAGAGACGGACAGAGAAACCTTGTAGGTATTCCCTACTGTGTATATCCTTTAGGCCAAAGAACGTGATTTGATTGAATAAACAAAAACAATCAAATGAATACCGCAGTCAGATTCTTTTCTCTACAAGTACACACATACTTATATACTCATACATACTCCGACATATACAGAATATATACAGAATATACCACATTAAAAGGCGCGACCAAGTAAAAATGAAAAAAAGAAAAGCAAAAGACACACAACACACAATGTACGTAGCTCAGGTGAATCGCCGCAAATGAAATTTGTAAACAAACTATCAATCAAACAAATGGGCAGAATAAACATAGACAAGTCAGAGAATTATAAATACACACATATATACATAAGATGTTAAGATAGAAGCTTCTCAGATACAACTAACAGATACAAAGATACAACGACGACAGCCTCAAGTGCTATCAAACAAAAGGCTACCTGTAAAAATTTCAACTCTGACTTTAAATCTCTCGAGTGTTGTGCGAGTGAGTGTGTGGCTGCGTGTGGTGTGTGTGTGTGAGTATCTATGTGTGGACAGGAAATGCGCTTTAGATATGCCATGTAAAAATCTCCCGGTTTGTGTTAAAACTTTTGTTCCAACATGATGAATAGCCAAAAAACAACCAATAAAAGCTTAAAAAGAAAAGCGTAAAGAAAATTCCGCCTGTCAGACGGTAGCTAAGGCGTTGTGCCACAAAGGGGCGTGGCAATTGGTAGCTGCAATTTATCTTGACATTTTAATCTGGGAACCTCATTGTAAACTGCAAGTACTCTGAATGTTCGTACTCTGAGGCAGCTGGCCAACGCCCATGGGTTAATACGATGTTTAACCCTTTACAGCTCCCCTTTGTCTGAAATCCAATTAGACAATCAGACACATAAACAATGGCCCAAAACATTGTCGAAAACAAGTGCGAAAGCTACAGTGGAGTGTGATGGACTGTGAGATACCCGGTAAGCATATTTTTAAAGGTTCCAAATTCAAGATCTTTAATTTTATGTTTACATATGTCTTTATATTATGAAATTCTAGTTTAAATAAAAATTAAGTTCAAGTTGCAAAAGATACTAAAGCACCAACAAAATGTTAAAATACTAAGCAGAATTTTGTTTGTAGAATTTGTATTTCTATTTTTATAAGAAAAACAACCAAGTTGAAGATTTAAAATATTCATATGTATATTCCTAGATTTCATTTTCCTGAACTCGAAACAATCCCTGCTGCTTCTTTTTCATGCTACATATATCACCACAAGCTTATTACACTCTTATAATCAAGAATAACAAACAAGGATGAAACCGAAATTGAGTGCTGCCTGGAATGAAGATATTGTCTGAATACGCTTCAAGCTGGCAGAGTTTAGATTCAGTTCTGGGATTTGTATCTTTTCTGTCTTTGTGTCTCTGTTCTGTTGTCTTCAATTTTCCGACTTTCACTTTCAACGGCAGAATGCAATTAAACGCAAGCTTTGCTCGGCACATTTGCGACTGTTTTTTCTCATTTCATGCGACGCTTTTGTCTGTGGCTCCAAATGTATCTCAATATGTGTATGAATGTATCTATAAGTATGCGCGAGGCGCCGCAGCTCGGTCATTGCTCGTTGTTGGCATGTCTAGAAGTCACATTGTTTGTGTGTGAGAGTGTGTGTGTGTGTATGCCCGGGAAAGTGTGAAAAATGCTTTTTCTTGCTAGTCTTTTGTAGCGCATTTTCCTCTATTGATTTGGTCGCCTGTTTGCGTGAAAATATGCGAACAAACACTTTAACTGAGCTAAGAGCGTATTTTCACTTTTGTAAATTGTAAGCATCTTAACAGAACTTATGAGTCTACCCTCTCTCTAATATTATCTCATTGGAAATGTTTGCTCGCTTAGCTGCTTTTAAATACTTTGAACTTAATGTAAGACGGGGTCGAGGGATCATATATCAAAGAACACAACGGAAATTACAAATTATTGATTCACAGCTTGTCTGTGATTGTAAACAATGCAATTATATTCATAACAAGTTTGCAAATTGATTTAATTATAGTAACTATGTGAGATTATATTACGCATTTGAAGGGAATTTGAATGGAAATGTGAATAAAAGTATGTGAAAGAACATATTAAGCTAAAATTATTAGTCGACTGCTGGAAGTTGACGTTAAATTAATACATAGTTCAGCAAAATTAAATAAAAGTAGTTCCAAAATAGATTTTCAATCAATAAAAAGTGGATTTAAATTGAATACAGATTTCCTTTAACTATACTATTCTCTAGATATCTGTGCTATTATTCAATTCTATTATTTCCCTTTTAGCCGCTGCATTTCCCATCATCATTTTCAGCTCTCTGCTAAACTCGTGTCATAAATCAGCCCACAAAAACGGATTTCGCCATTTTGGTCTAATGCATAAAAAAGTTGACCAAAAATTCATTTTTACAAGATAAACAAATGGCAAACTGAAGGCCACAACTGAAGGGAGGACAAGCTGTTGCCTCTGCCTCTGGGAGGTCGCCCCACATATTGCGTCAGATACATATGTGTGTAGATGTATCTGTAGCTGTATCTGTATCTGTATCTGTTTCTCTAGCTGTATCTATATGTACATATAGATATGGTTATGGATATTGCTCATTAGACTTATGAAGGCAGCATCTACAAACCAGCAGCAACTTGACTGTTTGTTATTATTTATTTATTTAACCAAGTTGCCAGACAGTCGGCTAATTTCAGACCAACTGACCGCATGCCAACCTACGAGATACTTTTCTTTTTTTTTTTTTAATGCTTCCATATCTTCTTTTCACTTCTCCATAAAATGCCCAAAATGTAAATTTGGAACTAAAACAAAGCACAGGCCAAATTTGCATATTTCTCGATATAGAAAAATGACGCAAGTTAAGTGAAACAAATACATGTTCATATCCATATCCTACATATGGCAAAGTTTATGCTTAAAGCGTCACTCACTCTTTTCAATTTGATTTGTTTTCTTATTTTTGTGTTATTTTGTTTTTGTTTTTTGTTTTAAATGGCATTTTAGACTTGTTTCGTTTCCTTTTATTGTTGTAGATGGGAATTCTTTATGATTGGCCAAAAGTAAATAAACTCAGACAAGTTTCGGCCATTAGCAAAAACAAAAATACATTTTTTGAAGCAAATTTCATAGCTATATTAAGTAAATAGAGTTGAAGCCAAACAAGTAAAAGCTATTTAAATGATGATCAAGCTGGGAGCGGCAGCTAAATTTACCGAATTGGGATGGAGAAGAAAACAATTATGAATATTAATGAATAGAAAATGAATAAGGTATTTAAAAAAACATCTTTAATTCAGCTTTAAAAATTCCCTGTTAATATAAACATGTGCAAAACTGATCTTCACTCACTTCCTTCATATTTGTTCAGCTCTTGTCAATATTAGAAAAGCTATAATAGAATTTTTACCCATTCCCAGGGCTTAAATATAGATAATGTGCAAATTGCATTAATTATGGGACTAGAACATGTGTTGAACAACGACGAGAGAATAATACGCGATTCTCCCCGACTTACTGAACCATTAAAACACAAGTTCGTTGGCCCACTTTGGCAACAGGCGACAACCAAAAACAATGGCCAAAAAAATCAACAACATAAAACGAGAGAAAGACAAAAAGTCGCCGACAGAAAGTCTATTTAAATGTGTTTTTAATTAAATGCCTTTTGTTCTGGGCTCAAGAACTATTTGGGAAAGACAAAAGCAAAGACCCGACGAGAGGTAATAGCTAATGCGGGTATAGAAAAAACTACCTGTCTCTATGTGTATTTGTATCTTAATCCATTCTTCAGTTGTATCTCAAGCTACGTGCTGACCAATTTCAGTCTAAATAATTGTAAGTATCTTTTTTTGGCGGGCATTTCCCACAGCTCATTAGAAATGCCGCGTCGCATTCTAAAATGCCTTAGTGTTTTCCCAATGTAATTACACACAAAATACTCGCTTTTTGTAGCTAGTAGCTACACAACAAAGCACATTTTTTGTTTGCTTCAGAACAAAAAACAGCTATTGAGAATAAATTGTGTATACATTTTCTGTGGAATTTTGTATTGTATACTAATGCGTATAGTACTAATAAAATGGTAGTTAGACGCGTTTTGCATATTAAACAACAAGCACATCTATCAGATACACACTGTCTGTATCTGTAAGATAGAAGCTTGTGAGGCATGTGCCATGCATGCGTTTTTATGGCGCCTCCGTTCGTCATTGAGGCAGCAACAGGTGCACTGACTCCAATAGCAAAACATTACACGAGACCAGACCCTCAACCTGTCAGATATAAATGTATCTAGATACTTTGTTGCCTTGCTGTTTTCTGTGGCCCTTTATATTGATTGGGAATTTCCGTTTGTGTATCTTACTTTGTGCGTTTGCCATTGCCATCAATTGTGCCAAATGTTGATACATTATAGATACTAACTCTTCATTTTTATAGCCAGTTGACTAAATAAAGTAAATGAATATATAAAATAAGTAAAATAAAATATCAACATTATTGCTGGTTAAATTTCCCTGAAGATCATAAGGTTATCGATTAATAAAGTCATTTCTTTCAGCTAATATGTATACAACCTTGATCTGTCTGTCTGTATATATAGTATATGACATTGTCAGTTTTTACTTGATGCCGACTTTTAGGTCAAGGTAGCTCAGCTGGAATCAATTACAAATTCAATTTGCTAAATTGAAAGACTCGATAGACTGATTGATTGACTGGATATGAATCGATGCGTTTGTGAATAGTTTATATGAATCAATTCCTTTCAATCCTGAAATGTACATTACTGCGTATCACAGAAAATAGACTTGAGTATTGGCTAAAATATATTATTTATAATATTCTGTCTATATTTCGATTATTAGACAATGAAGAATTGTGGCACATTAAATCAAGGCCAAACTTACTTAAAACTAAAGACTACATCTGTAAATTGTAAACTGCATTTTGAATAATTAATAATTTAGAAATGCAACAGCATTGTTTTATTATTTCTTAGACAGTGTCAAGGAAATGCTGAGGAAACTTTAAGGTTTCACAGTCCGAAATCTTACTAAAATCAGTTTCAAGCAAATGGTCTGGAATACAGAAAAGTTACATACCAAAGTTTTTCAACCATTTCCTACTCTTTGAAATTTTAATTACAACTAGTAAGTTCAAGTAACATTTGACAAACTTTAACTAGCAAATTTTTCTTACTTTTCCTCGCAACATCAAATTTGCAATTTGAAATGAAAAAACTTTGTGCTGAAAAACAAATGAAATTCATGCTTTTTTTTTTTGGAGCAAGGAAAACTAATTAAGAAATTGAAAAACAAATTGGTAAAACAAGCTCTTGACCTTTTAGACTATATGTATGGCCTTACTACAGGCCTCATTAGCTCGGGTGTCAATAATGAACAAATTAGTTTATTATTAATGCTAAACAGAAACAGGTTGTTGCAGATACGTAAATACATCTAAAAGGGTGACGATTATTGTTTAACATATCAAAAGAGCAAGCATTTAAATGCTGATCTTCAAGCTGCCAAGTTGTTGGACCAGTTTCAAGATAAAATAAACCGAACGCGAATCATTTTAAGTGGCGTGAAGACCAAAACCTCGTTGATATGATTGTTTCTAAGAAACTTGGGGTTTTTTAAGAGCGCAGTTTCCTTTCTTTTCAGAATTTGAAGCTGATTAGCTCTCAAAGCGGACAATCTTTGAATTTTTTATGACTGATAAAATGTGGCGCATTGCGAAATGCAAGCGGATGTTTTTCTCAGATATACTATATTTAATTTTGTATATATACTTATACTTAAAGGTTTATCGCATGTCCGGAGGCTGCAGCTGCGAGTGTGCAACATTAACAAGTCGTTGACATTTGAACAGAAGTACAATAAAACCCAAAATCCACAAGATAAACATACAGAATCCGCTCAATAATGCGGGGCATAAAGCCAACAGAGAGTTTTTGGGAATGTGCTGCGAGGGCTGTTAAATAAGTTAGGGAAAGTTAACTAATGGAATCAATTTTGAATGAATAACGATAAATCATAACAATCAATTAAGAATACGAATGGAACTGAAGGCTACTCAAAAAGAAATGACAACTTTATAAGAATAAACTACACTCTTTAACTTAAATCTAAACTTGTGGGCATAATAATTGTTAACTAAATTATGTGGAGTAATTTTACAAAAATTAAATTTACTACAAATTATGCTTAGATTATCATAAATTCTTTGAAAATTCCTGGAGTAGCCCTCTGTCTATGCTTAACTTGTAGAACACTTTCCATTTTGAATTTGCCAGACAAAGAATAGAGGGCAAAGGCTTCAGCGCAAAAGGACAGAACAGACAGGACAGTGTCAAATCCGTACTCCCATACTACAATGTAAGTATGTGGCGAATGCATTTAAATGTCTCCAGAGTCTGGATGTGTATTTGGTATTTTCCACTTGCCCCACCAAGTTGCAAGTTTCCCCGTTGCCAGTTGCCAGTTTGCCAGACGTGCCTTGTCTGCGACGTGATTTGAACACGCAAAAGATATCCGCACTGGAGTCTTTTTAGTCTTCCTCTCTTTCTCTATCTATTTTGCCACTTTTTCTTTCATTTGAGTTTTGTCTTTCTTCTCTTCTCTTTTTTTTTTGGCGTTCTTTTGTCTGACTGATTGTCTGTTGTCTGTTGCTTCCTAAATGTGTTTTTGGCTGGTTTCTCAGACACGCGCATCTTTTGCTTACGTTTTTTTTTTCTCTCCATCATCTTGTTTATAAATTTGAGCATTTTATGGCTGCTGAACCCAAAACCGTAACCCAATGGATTTTTCTATTCTATTTTCAAGACACACACACACACATGGGTGTGTTTGTGTTTTGTGTATGAAAAGTGAATTGTCGAGTCCTTGAAAATAGCTATCAGCAGTCAGTTTCAACTTCTTGGGCGTGTTAATAACTGCAATGCACTTTTAAGTTGTTTGAAATTGCGTCGCAGATACTTTTGTATCTATGTATCTATGAGTTTTGTTTATGCCTTGTTGTCTCTAGATTTTCCTGCTGCATTTTCCCTCTCGTTGCCTGCATCTTGTGGCTTGACGTGTGAATTGCTTTGGTATTTATTTTTGGTACGTTTCCGACATATGTTTTGGATTTAAAAACTCATTTTGTGTGTCAATGATAATTTTCTGTCAACTGATGTGAACGACATTTTTCCATTTTCTACGAATTATTTCCATATTTACACACTATATTTTTGGGGAATATTCCTGGCTACCAGTTGTCTACTGAATTTCCCGAAAATATATAAATATCTAATCATGTTGCTGATAATAATATTGATTGATAACGTTGACGTAAATGTGGAAGTTCAATTAAGTTTACTTCGATTCAAAAGATAAAAACAATTTGTTTGATGCGAAAAAAGCATTTGTTTGGGAAACCCAAAAACTTTTCACAAATAAAATTGATTTATGAATAAATTCTCTTTGGCAATCATTTTTATTTTTGGCCTGCTCCTTTTATAGCTGTAATTAGTCGCTATTTAAATTCAGTTCTTGTCTTCTTTAATTTCATTTCATTTCACTTCTTTTTCTTTTGCTTTTTCTTTGAGTGCTTTGAGTGTATTCAATGCTATTGCCAAAATACTCAAGGCCGTTGAATGGCTCTCTAGATTCTCTATACACATGGGATGATTCACACCATTTGTACTCTTGGCGCTACATTCCAATGTCGTCGCTAACTCAATTAATATTAATAATAATAATAACCATAGACGACAAAATACAAACAAATACCATAAGAATTTAAGTTAAATGTCTTTTGATTTTGGCCAAGAACACGACAAGTGGAAATTTCACTTTGACTTAATTAATAAACATAAATCTTTTCAATTTCCTTTTGATTTTTTCACACACAGTTTTCGTCTGTTATTTTTCGCTTTTGTTTGGCGCATTTAATTATTTATTTTCTTTTTATTGACAGCCAAAAAGGCAGCAAAAGAGAAACGGCTAAAGGCGGAGAAATTCAACAAGCCAACAAAATATACAACGAGTCGCCGGCATGTGGAATACAACAAAAATAAAAACACTTTCGTAATACAATGTGCCAAATATGTATAATTATACAATAAAACAAACGATTTTAAGATACTCTGTAAATGTTGTGGGTAAAGATACAGATCTTTATAACAAGTTTCTGAGAGAGACAAAGAGATTGAAAGACTTTTCTTAAGTCCCAAAGATACAGATCTTTAACGTTTAATTACCAGTTTATGAAAGAAAGAAAGACTGTAAGACATTTCTTAACTCCAATTTGAAGTTGAGAATTTCTCCTGTCTGTCTTCACATAATGCTCAGTAATATATTAATTTATATTTTCAGTTTAGGGTATTCAATTTTCTGCATTCGAAATAAAAGTGCAACAAAACAAAGACTATTTTGTATAAGTATTTCTTAAATAAAATGGCCGGGCCTTCTTTCGGGTCAGTAAAATTTTTATTTAAATTTTAGCTTTTAAATTGTTATTTATACTATATTATTAATGTGCTTTACATTCGCATTAAATGGGAACAATTTCAACAAGTATCTATAAACAAACGAGGTTGATCTATTTACTTAGTTAATTGCCAAGTATATCGATAAAGTGGTTGGAGATACATGATATATGGCCAGAGTAACCACAACGTGTGGGAAATTGAACACACAATACGAGAAAAAAAAAAACAAAACAAATAAAAGTGGCACACAAATTGTTTCCCACGTGCATTTAAACAGTTTCACCTAATTACGTTTTTGCATTCATCGGAGAAAAAAAAGGAGAAGCTGCCTCCAATCGTATGTGAATAACCCCCAAAAAAAAAAAGTCCCCAACCACAATCTGCACCATAATCCCAACCCCAGGCACAATTTCAGCCCCCACACAAATACACACTTATTTGAACAGGCCATAAACATCAGATGCTCACGTTAATTTATGACCTTTACATGTCCAAATCGCACTGGTGTAACTCGCTATAAAAGTATCTCTATCTGTATCTGTATCTGTATCTGTATCTATAGCTGCAGCTGTATCTGTATCTGTAACGATGCGTTGTTCGAGCGTGTGGATTATAAAGCGTCACTAGATTAGTGCTTTATAATATAAATATAAAAAAACAACAAACAAGATGCGCTACAAGTTGCATTTTTTGGGGGGGAAAATAAGAAAGTCACAAGTTTTCACAGTTTTCTTTTTAACTTTTTGTTAAAAGGGATGAAAATGTAAAGTGCTTCCCTGCCATTTGGGGGAATCCGCCAAACAATATTTCTTATTTACCCTTAATGTCTTTCTATTTGAATTTGTGAGTTGCCCAAGAGCTGTTTTCCATTTTCTCCTTGTACATAAACTGCACTTTATTTTAGTTATGAATAAGTATAATGGCAGTTTAAATTTTGATTTGACTTGTTGTACAAAATAGATTCAATATTCTGTAAGGGCCTTAAGCTTTTAATTTTAAAATGATCCAATTTTATTTCAAGTTTTAATTTATTTTAAGTTTAAAAAAATTTTTACTTTTCATTCTTAACATGCAACCATGTAAATTCAATAAATTCATTGGAATCTTGGACCTTAACAATAATTCCGATTACTAAATAAAAGAAATATCTTTTACAATCCAACACATCTACTGAAAACAGAACTATAGTTGTTGATACCATCGATAGTCGTACCAGCATTCGCGAGTCCGTAGAACTTCAGCCTAATGGCAAAACCATTTGCAGCACTTGTAGATGAAAGGAGCTCTCTCTCTGTGAGTGAGGATATCCTGCAGCTCCTGCTACT
This sequence comes from Drosophila neotestacea, assembly GCA_035044365.1. NCBI lineage: Eukaryota > Metazoa > Arthropoda > Insecta > Diptera > Drosophilidae > Drosophila > Drosophila neotestacea. The sequence continues at coordinate 3,199,947 of JAWNMD010000052.1, read as the reverse complement.
TCTTCATCTTCTTAGCAGTCACTTGACACAGAAAAATGTGGCAACTAAAAGCCCGCCAAGGCAACACAAAACACACACAGTTGTGGCATTGTGAAAGTGAATGCCCCATCAGAGGGTAGACCAAATAGTGAATACATATTTGTGAATAAATTGTACTCACTGAATGAGTATGAGTCAATGTCTACGCTATTCGAACATGACTCACTGATAGACTCAAGAAACGGATAAATAAATGGCTTCCAAAAAATTGCAATTGAAATATATTTATACTTAATATGCAAAGTGTTGCCTTGTGGCAAGTTGTAAACAATTGTCAAAGCGAATGGAAATGCAAATTGCAGTCCAAGAAATGCCTCAAGAGATCAAAGAGGGAGTGGACAGTGTGTACAGTGTGGCAACTGGCAACTGGCAAGTGGCAAGTGGCAGGCTAATTACGCGCGTCAAGTATCTTAAAGATACATTTTTGCATAATTAGCATTTGCATGCAAATGAGCAAATCAAACAACAAACTAGAGAACAGTTAGTTCAACAACTTGTTGCACCCCAAGCTTAACTCTTGTTGTGGCATGCCACATACCACATTTGTCATCCCACAGGCTGCAGCTGTATGCTACTAAGTGCTCCACCATTGTGCCTGCCTATTTGCATAGAAGGGGCAACTTGCCTTGTCGCATTGCAGTTTTAGATGAAATGGCCTAAGATAGAAGCCAAGGACCGGGACGCGCCTATGAAATGCAACGCATTCATTTTTTACAGCGCGTATCTGTAAGTTGGCTCCATGTATCTGTAAGTTACACTGTGACTCATTCTCGATACTATTTGCACTCGTTGCCCTGCCCTGTTCAGAAACAAGACAGGAGCTGCAAGAACTTTGCAAAACGTAGCTGTGAGGCATAAATCAGACGCAGATAAAGAAAATCGCAACAAAACATTAGATAACTGACAGCATATAAAGATACTCTTGTATTAGCGCTTGTTAAGTGCCACAAAACTGGGTTCCCTTGAGGCCGGATGTTGACACAGTGACAGGCCTATCTAACAGGGGGAGAGACAGAGATAGGGAGGAGTGAGGAGGTGAGAGGTGACAGGGAAAAGGTGAACAGTGAGCTTGTGTTGTGATCGACGTCAATTTGCTTGGCAAATACAAGTTCAAAGACAACAAACAGAAGTTAAATGCAATACTCAAACAGTTTAAAATAGCTTCCACAACGATACAGCAAAAGTTATTGACAACAGAGTAACTTGGCGCTAAAAACTAAGAAGGCATATCAGAAAATCTAATATGTATTATTAGCAAAGCAATTTCAGGAAACATTCTCGGTTGAACTCGGTTGAAAAGTAAGGATGACACAACGAAAGGCTATCGATAACAGATGTCACAATTTCTAGACTTCATTAAAAATAATAAACTTTCAAAACTTAAGTTTTAAAAGTATTGCTGTTTCAAATCTAAAATATACACCTGGAATACTACGTTTTAATATAAAGACAATTAATTTCAATTCTTTTTATAGAAAGTATGTAACTATAAATATTTATATCGTATCAGAAAGTAGCATAACTCACATTCTATTGAGGAGCATTTTAGTTATTAAGCTAATAAATTCATTAGAATTTTTTGCTTTCAAATTTGCTTTCGTTTTGCCAAGGTTTTGTTTATCTAATTTCAAAAGTTACTGACACTTAATTGCTTTATTCAATTTGGGCAAATCTGTTCAAAGTGCGACACAAAGCGTTAACACTAATGAAACAATGACAACAACTACAAGAATAACAACACTTTGTGTTGATCAAATAAAAACAATTACAATAAATTAATTTAATGGCAACAAAAACAATTCGCAATGCCTCGAAGCAAAGCAAAAATAACAAAGAACAATAATAGTAGCAACAACAACAACATGTGAGGGAAAATGTATTTTAATTGCGTATAATAGGAACTGGAATTTGTGCAGCCTAGACAGAGAGGAAGAGAGAGAGAGAGAGAGAGAGAGAGAGAGAGAGAGAGAGTGAGAGAGAAATACACCCTGGGCTGATTCTCAAGTCCAAGTACAAGTCCAAGTCTGTGTCCATTTCAAGTCATTGATCTTCGTTTGGCAAACAGCAAATGGAAACACCCCAGACGACAGCAACTACAACAATTACAACAGTAGCAACAACAACAACAACAAATACAACTACAACAACATTCGCATCAATTTCAAATACAACAACCAGAAAAGAGACATCAATGTCGCCCTTAACATCAACGTCAAAGTCAGAATCAGAATCAGAATCAGACGAAAAGGTCGAAAACATTTCCTGATGATGATGTTGTTGTTGTTTTTGTTGCTGTTAGTCTTAACGTTGTTGCTACTCTTCAAGTTGTTGCCCCGCCTGAGGGTTAAGGTCACCCAACGCCCTTTTTTCTTAAGTGCAAACAACATTTTCTGTCTAGTGTTCAATTTAATAGTTTTTCTCTCTTATATTTTTTCAAGCATTTCTCATATATGCGCATTCAAAATTCGAACCCTTCAAAAACTTGGCGTCATCTGTATGCAAATTTCGAATAGAAAACCAGTTCAAAAAAAGGGTAAACTTTGTTAGGGTTTTGTATTGAGTTTGACTTCAGATTGGGTTTTAGGTCTGGCACGCGAGAGGAAGTTGAAAATGTAATAAAAATTGCTTTGCTATCGTCGTTTTGTTATAATTAGCATTTGCCGCATGACAGCAGCTGGCAGTGGCAACAAGGCAATGTGGCATGTAGGCAAACCAAGGGGCACGAGGCACAAGGCATGAGGCAAGGCACACACGAAGTCAGTCCCTAGTTCAAAGTCATAAAAAGTCAGGTTAGACGCCATTTGGTGGTCGCAGTTGACTGCCAAATGCATTGGCCAACTATTGACTGCCTAAGATGCTCTTTCTTTTGATGGGTACATCTGAAATGTGGCTGCAGTAGAAATGATCATTAAAGAGAAGACTATATTTTAATAAAGTAAGTAAATATTAGAAGTGTTGTTGAAATTTACAATAACCTTTTTCGTTACTTAAAATCTTAAATAATGAATGAATAATTCATTAAAATGAAAAATTCCCTTGGTTATTTTATAGATTAATTCAGTGTTAAATAATATCAAATCATTAATATAGAAAGGGGAGAATAAGTTACTTCAGCCAATATACGACTTGAACAAGTCTACAATAATTATCACTAACATTAATATAATATTAATTATATTATTATGTATATTAATTAATAACAAGATAATAAAATCATGTTAAGTCAATCCTAAAAGTGCCCTATAAACAGCAGAGAATCTTAAATAGTTTTTAAAGAGTATTCTTTTGAGTGCATTTAATATTCGTCATGTTTGTATCCTCTTTATTTTCGTTGCATTTTAACAACTTCATAATTTTCAAAGTTTTCCCTTTGTCAGTTGCATTTTCATTTCATTTTCCATAGTGCACCCTCTATCTACATACGGAATAAGTGCCTTATAAGCCATTATTTTTGAGTTGCCAAGGGCTACACCCCCGATTACCTCACCCCATGCCCCTCAATCACACTTCCCTGACAAGGCACATGCAATTAGCTGTAGACTGTGAGGCAGGCATGAGGGTGTTTAGGTCTCGAATCTCCGGGTCTCGAGTTCTCGAATTGCCTTGCCCTTGGAAAATGGAAAATACTTATTATGAGTGTGGATAGTTTTTATTGTCTTGATAGTCAGTCGGGCAGTCAACTAGCCAAGGCACATTAGGGCCATATACGACTATAGATACAAACACACACACACACACACTCACAAACATATCTACTATATGCAATTCTATTGAGTCTGGTCGTGTCTCTGGGTTGAGGAAAAAAAAGGCGCTTCTGCGGCTTCTATTACCGTCTTGTTTACCTACGTGCCGTGTCGGGGGACTATTAAATTAATTATGCCTGCTTTAATGGCGCTGACTCGCTTTTATTTTATAGATTTATGAAAAAAGGCAACCCAATGTAACAACAACAATTTAGAACACACACACACACAAATATTCATGCCACATCGTTTTTCTTTTAGTTATCATTAAATGCTTTTTCGCATGAAGAACTTTGCAATTTTAATAGTTTACATTGGCCTGGGGACGTACTTGTTGTGGTTCCTTATTTTTCGGTTAAACATTAATTTATCTACTTAATAAACAACACTAAACGTAATCTTCAAAATAGTTTTTTTTTATTATTATTATGTCATAAATTCAGTTAAACACTTTTAATTGTTATTTGCGGCATAAACAAATCAAAGAAAAGGCTACTGAAGAGTGTGATACACTAGGAAATACTAGGTAGAAATATATAAAAAGTCTAATTTAACGTCCATTAAAATCTATTAAAATTTTCCTACGCTCATTATATAAATTACTTTGTTATATAAGAATTATATTATATTAAATAATAATTAGAGGGTGCTGAAATATGCATTTGACTGCTCGACTGGTAGATACTCTGTTAAAAAAACTGGAGCTGTATCTTCACATAGATTTACACATTATTTATAAGTAATTATAGTTAGATCTTTTTATACACAATTCATTTATTAAATTACAGAGTATTCTAAAGGCAAATTAATTTAAAATTAAATGTCACGTAATGCATTTCAGATGACTTTCTAGGGATTATTATGAAATCATCAACCCACACATTAACTGTTTAAACGTTTTGCTGTGCAGTTTATTAATTAGTGCAAAATTGCAATTTGAAATTTGCAATTGGGATGCAATGCAATAAAATGAAATAGAATTTGTTTTTTTGCATTTAATCTAAAACAAATTGCGATTTAATTGATGACAACGTGCACAGCATCTGAGCTAAACATGTGATTGAAATAGGGTCTGGAATTGACATTGGATTCAGGTTCGGAATGAGGTTTAAGGTCTAGTTCCCGTCCGGATGTCTATGTTAAATGTAATCAATTCGCGTGGATTTTCACGCCTTTTGCTCTCAACAGACTGTAAATTGTTTGTTGTTTTGCTGCCACTTTTAGCAGAGCTCTAATAAGCATAACAACAACAATAATAATAATTGCAACTACAACAAGTAAGAGAAACATCATAATAACAAAAACAACAACAACAACAACAACTGTGCCAAGTTCAGTATTGCATTACAACCGACTTTTGTTGACTTTGGCCCAAAAGAAGTTGGCATTTTGTGTTCGTTCGTGCCCAAAATTCGAAATCTGAAATCTCAATTCTGATATCCTCACATTACAACAATCCACAAGATACGACCATAAACAATTACACTTGCACGCGCCTCTACCAAGTATAATATTGTTTTCTTTGCTTCTTTCTTGTTTCTTTGTAGGTTCTTGGCAACAGTTTGTTAAGTAATTCAACAAAATATTAAATTTCATCAAATGCTAACAAAAACTTTGCCTGTCCATGCGAAAATTTCTATGCCTCAAAGTCATATTCACCAATTACTCTGGAGTAAAACACACAATGCTCTTCAAGTTACAAGGCAATTTAACAGAAAGAGTTTTTAATAAAGAAAAACATATGTGAAACAAATGAAATAGAACAAGGTTATGAAATTAGGAAATATGATCCATCATAATTAAAAGAGAAGGCATGAAAATAAGCTACACAGTATGTAAATGTTGAAAGAAAGTGGAAAAGATCTTTACAACTCAAATATAAATACTTAATATTAGTTATACTACCAAATAGTTTACTTTAAATTTAATTAAGTAATACGCAAATTGTATATTTAGAGTTAATTTAAGTTATTTTTACATGTTAAAGTTAACGACGAGAATAAATAAAGTTGCCCAACTAATGTTTAGCACATTTTACAGAGAAAATGGGAAATAGATTCACAGGGTAAACTTTCTGAAAAGTATCTGTACAGTTGAAAGTAAAATAAAGCAGAAATTTTGTTAAGAGAAACCAATTCCAAGCATTCACAAAGAAGAAACTCCAACTAAATATAGATAAAGAGACAAACGAATGCACCTGGAACGTTGAAATTAAAGCAGCCGGAAAATGTACGAAATACGCTTGAAAAATGCTTTAATTACATGTGTGCAGATACTTGCATGCAGCAGTGTTAACCCTTCTTTTTGTTGTGTTGTGTTGCGTTGTGTTGAGTTGTGTTGTGTATGTCTGCGGTTACCTGGCGACGGTTTCTAGTTTTCGCACCTGCAACCGATTAAAATCGCGCCCCTCGTTTGTGACCAACCAACTTTAAATAGAGTTGACCACACGTGCCCCAAACACCAACAACAAGATAGTAAATTTTATTTGCTTGCAACTTTTGCTCTGGGGTCGCTTAGCCAATGCACAATTTGGAAATCATGCGAGTTGAGGGCCAAACATGAATGCAAAAATTGTAAAATTGTAAAATTGTAATGGCAAAATGCAATTATTTTTAGCTCATGCAACGAACCGACAAATGTTGCACGGGGCACGGCCGCTTGTGGCACACGCGTTGCGCATGTTTGTTGACAATTAATGTGCACAAGTTGTTGTTGTTATTTTTGTTATTATTGTTGTAATTGTTGTTGCTGGTTGCTTGTTTGTTGTTGGACGCACCCAAAAAGCAAGTTAGCAACCGGCGTCGCATTGCAACTGCACTTTATGCATTAATTTCCGCATAACTTGGACACATTTGAAGCGATTCAGATAAAAACACTGTCAACACTAAGTAAGAATGTCACATTTGAGTTCCCCTGACTATAAAATACCCGTTGCGAAATTTAAATATGTATGTAATTTACAGCCAAAGACTTTATTAGTAATAATTTTTAAGAATAAATTGTAGATAAAAAGTTATTTTTTATAGTTACTATAAAAATGGGCATTAAGAGTTTATCCTATTATAATGGTTACCTTTTTTAACCCTAAATTTATAGAAAATGCAGCAAAAATTGATTGATAATATTAAAAATAAGCCTTCTATCCTAAAAATGGTGTGTGTAGAACAGAGTTTTCCGATTTGCAGAGTCGGTCCTTATTTCTACTACATACATTGTCACACAGACAATATATACCCTTATGCTTTTTAAGTTCCGGGTATAATAACTGCAACAACAACAGTAACATTGATAAACTGACCAATTGCATAAAATTCTTGCACGGCAACTGTAAATTTAATGAACGCATCCGCTGCAGGGTCACAACACTTGCCCCCTTCTATACTTGCAACTTGGGTGACACAATGTGCAACCAATCGAGCATAGTTCTCCCCATCCACTTCATTCATTCAGTCAGTCAGTCACTCACTCACTCACTCACTCACTCATTCATTCACTTGTTCACTCATTCAAACTCAACTTGATTATGATGAAACTGGACGCATCGCACTTTGATGTTTTTTAGTGGCTTTTCTGCTGTCAACGTCGTCTCTCGACCAGAGGTTAATATACCCTGATAAACCGCAAATTGTGGCTTCTTCTCCATCTTCTTCTTCCACTTCTCACACTCTTGCAGAGTCTCTACTTGGTATCCCATTGCATCCAAAGGGCATTAATGTCGCGTCACTGTCACGCATTTGTTGACTTTTCTTATGGATATATTGACTAATCGTCATCAGTTTTTTTTTTGTGAGCTTGCGAAATGGGTTGGGAATGAAATGGAAAGAAACAAAATGTAACGATCGAGCAATTAATGCAATACATTTTATTTTAGATGGAAAGCTACGTTTTGTAACAAACTTTCAACGAGTTTTTGTGTGGTTTTGGGCTTATTCACATGTGTTCCATTCCGAATCGTTCCAAGCTAAAGTAGCAGAAGTTTGGGAAAACTTTGCAAGATATCTAATGCTAATTGTGGCTTCGACCTTTAACATTTGAGATGAGAACTTGATGTTTTCCCAGAGTTATAGTAAGTCAAAAGAAATACCAACAAAAATGTATTCTACTTCATTTTGTTTGATGTGCTACCAATAAAAAGTAACTAAAAGTTTATAGCATACAATTTCGGGACACTTTTAATCAAATGAAAGGTGAGAAGAGCGAAAATGCACTCGACACGTTGTCATCGCAACATCTCCGATTCCTCGATTGCAATTCCCGACATCGAAACAGACAAAGAAGCAGCCGAAACGCATAATTCCAGAGTCAACTATTGATTTCTCTTTTTTTGTGTGTATTTTTTGGTGACTTGCATCTGTGTGAAATGGTAAAGTGGCCCACAGAAGCCAGAGAATCTAGAGGAATGTCGACACACCGCGTGCCATTTGAATTCTTGGCACTAAAAAAGTTGGCAACACTTGACGGCCCACTTCCCTCTCCCTTCCTTTTTTTCCCCACTTTACCGCAATGTAACCAATTCTACGAGCCGCTTGCAGTTCTCTGTGTTTTTGGCATGTTTCATTGGCAGGCGCGCTTAAAATATGCACAAAAAGTCGCGACAAGACGCGCAGCAGGTGGATTGGCTTATAAACCAAGAGGGAACGGAAGAAGGACGAGGGGTCTATGAGGGGGTAAAGGGTATTTGGGGTACTCCACACCCAGTTTTACAATTGCTTGCGCAGTGTTTATTGTACGACACTTGATAAAAATGCCACCGCTAGAGGTCGCCACCCGTGTGGCAATTGTTGTGGCTTGTTCCCATTGCAGGCAGACAAAACTATTGAAAACAAAGTTCCGAACTGCAAAAACACCAAAAAGTTGAATAGTAGAAAAGCGCTAAGCGAAAAACTTTATTTAAACTTTGTTGACTCGTTTCTTAAGATTAATGTTAGGAAAGAAAAACTATTTGTTTGTTAAACAGCAGCCATATTGTTTCAATTTCATGCGTTTCTCTAGGCAAAGAAAAACTCTGAAATAACCTAAAAAACACTAACAAAAAAAGACTAATTTCATTGAATATTAAATAAATAGAAGAAATGGCAAACCGGAAATCTTTATAAACACTTGATTTCCTTCTTTAAAGATTAATGATGCGGAAAGAATGCAATAAGAACGATTTATTCATTTCGATTTCAAGAGTATTTTGTGCGAGGTATTCTTGGGAATTGAAAAGGCGTTTCGGGATATTGGAACAGGAAGTGTTAAGCTCTCGTAACGACATCGACAAGGGTTGCCACCCACTTCAATTGTGTGCGCGTCAGACAAACTACTACCACGTACATATACACACGTCACAGTTGTAGAAATATATAGTAGTTTTATCTATAAGTCTGGTTAGCAAGTTGTACAATTGCTGCAGCGTCATTTTCGCTTGTCTTTTATTATTATTTTTGCTTTTTATTTGTATTTGACGCAGTAAATTTGTTGTGAATTTATATTTGGGGCCAAAAAGTTTTGGCCTATTGGGAAAAATGGCTAGAGTGCTAGGCAAGCAAACGGGTTAGTACCGAAAGTGTATGTAACTTCACTCAGGGGCGTCATGCGGTCTCCCCAACTAACCTTCGTCTGCCTGCTCGCTGGGCCGTATCCTGACCTTTTCCAAAATGATTTGTTGTGTCCCTTTTCTCTTTATTTTTTCCATTTCATTTTGCCAAATAATTTGCAACCATTTTCATTATTTGGGCGTTGCTCGGAGTTCCCATCAAATTCGATTTTCTACTGCATTATTATCTACTCTCGTCTCGTGTTTATTTTAGTACACCAAGTATATAAAAAAAAGAAAAAGCTGATTGTTTTTCTTACGATAAGGTAAGTATTTAATGGGCTCTGCTGAATTTCATGACTCATGATTTGTTTCAGTTTAAAAGTTGTCAAAATTATACCGAAAACTGTATCCGTATAGCAACTAAAAAGACTTTGATATATATATATACCATTCCACATTATATTTACCCTTAGTAAACAATTTATTGACATCTTATTTCATGTGTTCTATTAGTTGACCATACTCTACAATTTCACTCCACGCAATCGATCTCTATGCTTGACAATCAACTTACTTCATGTATTCTATTCTCTTCGATTATATTCTAGACATATCAGTTATCGATATCATTCCATTCCATACATTCTATCTCTAAGCTCAATAAACAATGTCTTCTTCCACGATTTGATTTCCTTATCGGTTATTGGTAAACAACTTGATTATCGATACCATTTCATTCAACACATGCCAATGTTATTCTTTATAATTTGAAGTTTTGGTTTTCATCTATACAAATCACGTGCTCACACCCACACACACTCTAACTAAGTGTTAATTATTTACTTAAGCAACAAAATTTCGCTTGATCAAAAGATACTTTTTGGTTGCCACAAAAATCGCAACGCGTGTCCATATAAATGTTTATTACTCATGTGGCAAAGTTAAACAAATAAATTCGACTGGCGTCAGAACGTGGGGGAATTGTAAAGAATCGTATAAAATCCCAAGTTCGAACTGACAATAATTGATAAAAAACAAAACAAAAATAACAACAACATCGAAACAGTAAGAGTCAATAAAGCGGAAACATGAAACTGACGTCACAGAGACGTCTATTTGTTTATCAAAGTATCAAAGTATGATTAACCAATAGGTAAGCTACCCCCCAAGAGGTGTTAGAGGTATAGGGGGGAAAAAGAGGGGTATCTATAACTGCCTAGGCAAATGGAGCAAGCGAAACGAGTGACGACCTTGTCTATAATTTATTAACTGAGGTTTCAGCTGACGAGTTTTGCTTATTGTTTTAATTTTTTTTTTTATTTTTGCTTTTTGTACTTGTAAATTGCTGTCAATAAAAAATAAATATTTATTTGCAATATTTACATGGAAGATTCAGGGAGAACAGCTCCAAAGTTGGAATATTTCGAGATTTATTTACTCGCCAAGCACTTTTTGAATAGTTTTCAATTGATAAACTTGCACACTTTTCTTACTTTTAGCTTGTATGTATATATATTTTAAAAACTCTTACTATCTGCACAATTTTTATTTTCTTATTTTTTTGCGATTAAATTGATAAGGCGGCGTCTTATCACAAAATTTCTAGCCACTTGCAAAATGTTTGCATGAGACGTATTCACATAAATATAACTAGTTTTATTTATTTTATAAATATTTATACAATTTAAAATTCACTTTTTAATTTTTGCACTAATCTTTTGAGATTTTCTTGGTGAATATTTTTGTTGCCACCTTTCTTGTTGTTGTTTTATCAAAAACTATAAATATATTAAAACCGTGCGCCGGGCTCACTTAATCTTTTTTATTTTGGCACTCCGACAAAATTCGGGATTCTCGCGTATAAAAATAACACGAAAATTCAAATGGTTTTCTGTTTTTTTTTTTATTATTTTTATTTCTCTTTTCCGTTTTCTAATTTCGAGTGCCGCACGACGCCGACGAATTTCGTCCGTTACGTTGACATTTTGTTTTGGATTCTCGACTGTTAATGGTGCGAGGGCAACAACAAGTGTTTCGGAGTGTAAAAACTCAACAGCGTATGTTAATGTTATTACTCATGGTCTGTTGTGCTCCAAAGGCAGCGTTAACGAGCTGTTGCGCTCAAATTGTAATGTTAAGGCGTGAGTAAGCAGCAGGTTAACGAGCACTGTTCCTTAACAGCGTAAGAGCGTAAGATTGCTCTCTTTAAAGTCAGTTCACAACAAGTGTTTTTCAAGTTTAAGAGAGCACAGTCGTTTAGAACTTTAAAGAAAATTGTTAATATTAGAGGGTTTTAAAGTCTATAAATGCGAACACGTTGTAAACAAAATGAAGCATTGTGTTGCCAATTTACAACTTTACTGGAACGTGTGGAATTGAAACACGTACAACAAACACAAGTGAAGCAATTTGCATGCAGACGTCATAAACTGCAATGCTCTTCTGGCCACATTTGTGCTGCTTGGCCACTTCGATTAGCCGGCCATTGTGTGTTGGCCAAAAGCACAAACAGGAGGAAGGCGGTAAAGTGGGAGGATGTAAATGGTAGTAGAAAACGGTCATTGTTGCCACTCGTCGTAGTCGTTTATAACCTCAAAGCAGACGCCATAAATCAAAGCACAAATTTGCACTTTAAGTGCGCTTTCAATAAGTTTAGCACACGACTTCATTGTTGCTGTTGTTGTTGAAAGTTTTGTTTGTTCTTGTTATTGTTTGTTACTCACATAAATCATAATTTAAAAGCTTTGCAAATGCAGCGTTGTAAAATATAACAACTTAATGAAGTAGAACAAACAAAACAAAACTTTGCCATTTGCATCAAGAATATTAAAGAGAATGAGAAGCGAGGGGGCAAATTAAGATCCGGATTGAACGTTGAACGATGACTAAGGCTACAACAATAAAAAGAATCAACAACTCAAATTTACAAAACGGCGAAAGTTCAATGTAACATTTAAATGTTTTATAAAAAAGGTTTATCTACATTTCTGTTAACTTTGTCAACTGTCAATCATCATCATGAACATAACGGAGTGTATACTCTAAAAAAGATAAGCAAACAAGCTAAGAAAGAGAAGAGACGAAGACAGCGTCTAGCAGCTGCGAGAGCGCGCGCAAAAATAAAACATTACTTTCTTATCTTATCAGCTATGGCAGAATAATAAAATAATAATTTCGTGAAAATTAATGCAAGGAGAATTTGTTGTGTAAAATTAAATTGTTATTTACGGGCCAGACTTCTTAAGTAAACGAAAAATACAATAACACACTCACATATTCATCTGTATTCACATGTTTATAAGTTTATTTCGATAAGCGACACTTGAGAATGATTCATGAGATGCATCTGCGCAAATTAAACGGCAAATATTGAATTATTATGAGCAATTTTCTAGGAACTATGATGCATAAAAATAATAAGATAAAAAAAATCTAAGTGTTTTGTAATTATCTTAAATATACTAAGGTTTAAATATAGAAATAATAATTATTTCCCACATTATTAAATTAAAAGAACACTTATTAAAAGAGTCCTCTTTTATTTATTTTTAAACGCGCGCGAATCAAGCCGAAAATCTTTTTGTGCATACTTTTAGGCTTTTCTATTTTTGGTCCGCCATGTCTACGTTTTTTACATTAATATTTTTAACTAACAAAATGCATTTTTTTTAATAAACTAATTTAGATATAAATTAGACAAATTCAAGAGGATGCTTCAAAACTATGTTGTGTCTTTGTAGCCCTTATGGGGGACCTAGTTCCTTAAATAGATAACTAAACAAAAGAAGCAACCAACTGGTGTTAACTCATTTAGGCAGATCAACTTATTTCCTGCCTTGGGAAAGATGTTGTGGTAGTGGATGACACTGTTATCCTTACCAGAAATCAATCTCTTGGCGTTGCAGCACAGGTACTTCAGGAAAATGTACGAAACTTTGACGCATGGGTTTTTAAATGGAACATTTGCAACAACTGCAACTCGAAGCAATATTGAGCCCGATCTGGAAGTATGGGCTCCAAATCTATGGAAATACTGCCAAAACTCATTTAAACAAGATTCAGAAAGATCTGCAATGCTTCTAGGGCTTCCGGATTAGCTTTTTATCGCTAAATCTAGCTTTTTTGGCGGCTTATTTAATTTGTGTTAATTATGTCTATTAACAAGCTATTAGTAAAGAGTTTGTTTACATAGCTCATATTATACTATTTATAGTTGGTTAATAGTTTCTTTGGAAAGAAAGTTGAGCTTAATTTATATTTTTATCTGATTAAGTTAAATGTTAATGGGTTTCTAATGGCTTAGCGTGAATTCTATGATAATATAAAGATTTTGATAGTTTTGGAGCTTGTTAAAATGCAAATATGACTTTGATATATGAGACTATACAAAAAGAGGGATGTTTGAGCACAAGCCAAAAATTTAACCTAACTTAACCCGAAATCCGAACTCAACTAATTGCCGAAAAATTGTAATAAAAGCCAAAAGAAACCCTTCGCACACTCAAAATTATTATTCGACCAAGCAAAGAAGAAGGCGCAGTCAAGAAGGGATTTTGATTATTTATGCATTGCGGTGAATGGTATCACAGGTAGACAAAGTAGAACGAAGGGAAACGAGGGGAACAGGACAGAAAGTAGAGGATCAGGGTCGGAGGGTCATTCTGAGGTGTCGATTGCCCGTCAGGTAAGTCCATGAAATACTTAAGAAATGGAAACCGAAATTATGCGTAATAAGCCGTTGTGGAAATTTAAGGGAAAACTTGAAAAACTCCGCGAAAAACAATTCCAGAAATATTTATAATATGATGAGCATATGAAGTGGATTAGCGGATTTCACTTCAGTACCTGCTTTATTTGGGTTCTGGAGAGTTCCAAATTTTGAAACAATAAACGAAAATTATTTAGGAACTAGATCTGAACTGAATATTTCATAATAATAATCATATTTTTTGTTATTTATCAATTTATCAAGACATTGAAAGACACATATAGATTAACTCTGGGCTTATCAAGCAGCTACGGATAGATAAGAAATATTATGATATTTTCAAAGAGTATTTCTTAACCTACTCAACAATTGCGACTGGTTTATGAATAAGTATTCATTTCATTCATTCAATTATTTGATAAGAAACTAGTCGACACATTTTCAGCTGCATGTGAGTCATTTTTTGGAGTACACTCACCTTGGGTTTGGTTTTGCTTATGATTTTGCGATATAGAAACTTATACATAGCACAACAACTCGAGCAACAATACAACAACATTAAAGAGATCACGTTTTGCGTTTGAAAATAGTTTTTCTTTTTCGAATTTGACACGCACGATTTTGGCACTAAGCAAACAACAACAAATTCTCAATATTTATAACAATTTTATCGCCTCCGATTTGAACGCACTGCATTCTCCATGGATCGATAGATTATCGCTCTGTTTGTCTTTCAGTCGGTTCGTCTGTCTGTTTGTCAGTCTGCCGGTCGTTCCGTCGTCTGTGGTTTGTGTCTGCCGCGCGAGACGTCATCGATGACTAAGAGACGATATGACCGAGATGTGAGTGAAGAGGGCAAATTTTTGCATGCGGTCGCACAGTAGCGAAATGCAGGTAGATTAAAGAATTTGGGCCCATAAATAACCATAGTTATTGACACAGCTGTTGTCTATTTACCATGCTAGAAAAATAATATTAATTTGTATAAGAAGATAGTGCTTATCTACCTCAATAGGCAATTTCACACGAAGATAAAAAGTGGAGTGAAGCATGTAAATAGTTTACTATTCATTATTTAATTGTATTATATATTTTTATTATTTACTGTTTACGCTTTTATCGGGCGCCCTGAACACACCCCTGAATGCGCTACTGTAGTCTAGTTTTGTTTACAGTTGCTTTTGTGATGCCGCCGCTTCACTTGCTCCCACGTTATGATGCCAAAAAACAACAACAACAACGATCAGTTAACAGCAGCAACAGTAACAACAACAATGATCAACAAATGTCACAAAGCAAAAGTTCAAAGCTGGCCACACTTCACCATAACGGTACATACTTTTTATTGATGCTCATTAGGCGAGTGAAAAAGAGTGAGAGAATAGAATAATGTCAATGAAAACGTTAAACAAATCTGAAGAATACGAAGAGGAAGCGTCGAAAAGTCATTAAAAACAATCAAATACATTTTGACAACAAAATAAACTTTTGGCCAGCAAATTGGACGTGGCAAAATGTGAACAAACTAATTAGCCATAACGAAATAAATGAGAATGAAAAACGTGAGACGAAAGAGGCACCTATATGTGTGTGTGTGCGCGAGGGAGACAGAGCCAAAGAGATGGGAGCTTTGACATTTGCAGTTGTTGGGCAAAGGTGAAGGCAAAAAGAGAGATGATGATGATAAAGAGATTAAAGTGGAAATGAGTTTATGTTTTTGCAACTTACCTGGATCTCGAGCAAAAGCTCCTGTTTCTTTCTGCGCAGCTCAATGAGCAGTTTCTGCTGCTCTGGTGTCAATTCTGCAAGACAAAAACAAAAATATAAAAGCATAATTCTTTAGTATTCTCGATTGCTTTTGTTCTGTTTTTGTTGTTTCTGTTGTTGGTTTATTTGGTTAATTGGAACAGCGACATTCCACTCACTCTCACACACACAAATGCACTAAGAGATACACAGACACGACGCACGCATGTAAACAATAAGCGCACACACCCACATGTACACACAGACACAAGCTGCAGTCTCCAACATACAGTGTGTCAAGTAATTCTTGTGACACAACAGATACATGCAACTACTATAAGCAATAAGAAAAAATGTATTACTGTTGTATACAAAATAATACATGTGCATTATTTCCATGTCAAAACAATTACTTGACACACTGTATGTATGCAGTGGCAAAGACGTTGCCAAATCAATATTAACACAATAAAAACAACATTTTAGCTATTGTTATTGTTTCACAACGGGTTGCCAAGTAGTCTTAATTGGTTTATTAGTTTAATGCCGCATTTACGGATTACAGATTAATTCAATTGAAGGCCAGTTTAATAGACACACACACTCACTCACACATACACTCGACACACGCACTCTCTCATACACATGCACACGCCCACAAACAGCGTCGCTTGTTGCTTCCAGGGGAACTGCTTTTGATTGGGGAGGGGGGAGGTTTACTTTTATTAAAACACATTGCATTTGCATTTGACATTCGCACAATTTCACTGCAATTGCAGCTTAAACTAATCTTTATTGAGCTTCTTTGTTTTCTTGTTTACTCATTGGCGTCGCGTTTGTTTGTCGTCGTGTGTGTTTAGTTTACCTGGCATCGAGAATTCACTTCGCCCCTTGGAAATCGCACCGTACGATCTGTTATCGAAATTGTCCATTGCGCTTATCATTGTGGCGGGCACAACAAACACACACGCACACACGTTGCACTAGTTTAACATAATTTACAACTTTTAACGATTTGCTAGCGTTTTTTCATTTATTATTAGAATTTTTTCAAAAAAATCAACAACAAAAATTCTTTCGCCTTTTTTCCCACTAGGGATGGACAAATATGACTAAAGATGACCTAAAAGATATATCGCAAGTATATCGATAGCAGTCGTAGGCACTCACTGTTAAGAACAGAGTCAGTTAACAGATCCGATTTGCTGATATTAATATTAAAATTAATTTTTACTTTTGTTTTACTCATTTATTTTGTCAAGTTGATTTAGCTATCGTTAGAAAAATAATTAAATAAAGTGCCTTCTTACTTTAGCGCTGTACAATATAAAATTACTTTTATAAAATAACATTGATACAACCGCGACGACTCACTTACTTTACAGAATTGCTCCTCATTTTCGTGACAACGATCTTTTTTCTGTTAGCGAAACAACATATATTGCCCCCTATCGTTTTGTTAAAAAAGTAGATTCTTAGTCATATATATTTTGGAAGTATTACTTAATCTTTTGTCAACTTTTTGAGTCATATATGCGTAACCTTTTACTAGTTTTGCGAGACATAAATCGCCCCCTGTCGACCACTATTTTTTGAGCTTCAACACGGTGGCGCCAACTTTGGCTTACTAGCTCCGCCACTATAAAAGTTGTTTACTTTTAGAACTAGATTCTTATTCAAGTCTGGCAATCTGACAGTCGAATTGAGTCTCCAGCCCTTACTGAGCACCTGAATTGCTAGAAAATTCTAAATACTTTAATATCAATATCAAAAACTGACTGCAGACAACACAAATTGGCGCGTAAATAACACAGCGTTCACTGAAGACAAGTGAATGCGAGTATCAAGCAGAGTTTAATACAGCAAACACGCGACAAAGACCATGGCCAAGTGGGGAGAGGGTGATCCACGTTGGATTGTTGAGGAGAGACCCGATGCCACCAATGTGAACAATTGGCACTGGACGGAAAAGAATGCGACGCCCTGGTCCAAGGAGCGATTGCACCAGTTGTTCGTGGACTTTAAAATAGGTGCGTTATTCCAATTGTCTATTGCGAAATTTCTAACCTTACTATACCCGTCACTCATCGAGTAAAGGGTAGTATTGTTTTGTTGCTAAGTATGTAAGTGGAAGGAGAAGGCGTGGTAGAAGCCATATAGTAAATACTTGGTCACCACAACAGCAGAGTCCGTTCGACTGACATATATAGAGTCCCTGAGACTAACAATAAGAGGGAAATCAATTTTGCACACGAAATTCTATAAGATTCAAGCAAATCAAGAGTAACGGGTATTGCATAGTCGGGAATTCGATTATACCTTCCTTTCTTGTTGTTTATGGCATAAATTCTAACCTTAATCTATGTTTTTTTCAATTGGAATCCACAGAACAAAGTGATATCGAGTGTGTTGTGGATGCAGTGGACAAGTGCAGCGGAGAGGCGACTGTGAACAATCGCAAGGGGAAACTTATATTCTTCTACGAATGGGAATTGGTACTTAAGTGGTCCGGTCGCCTGCTCAAGAATAGCAAAATGAGTCACAAGGGCAAGCTAACTATACCCAATCTATCCGAGGAAAATAGCCTGGAGGATGTGGAAATTACGGTGACCATTGACGAGTCCAACGACGAGTCGGAAACACTAAAACAATTCATGTATAATGTGGGTCGTGAAAGTATTCGCAAACAGCTAGGCGTCTATATCAAGGAACTAAAGGAGGAATACTCCAAGAACTTGATATTACCAAAGAAAAGCGCCGATGGAAATGATACTGCCCTCTCCAAGGATGCTAACAATGCCAAGAATGCTGCACAAAAGGCAGCGTCTGTGACTTCGGTTCCCTCATCGAAGGCTTCGTCCAACAACGCATCAAATAGCGTCGGTTGTAAACTGGACGTGCGTACGCTCTCCATGACCGAGGAGTTCCATTGCAATGCCAATGATCTCTACAATGCGCTCACAAAGCCCGACATGCTCACTGCATTTACACGTGCCCCAGCTAAGGTCGACGCTGTCCGTGGTGGCGAGTGAGCATTCAATAGTTTTCTACTCCATCTTGTATTTTATCTCATGGTTCTCCTCATCTTTTTTTTTTAGATTTGTGCTTTATGGCGGCAATGTGCTTGGCAAGTTCGAGGAGCTTGTGCCCGAAAAGAGGATCCAACAGAGCTGGCGTCTGAAAAACTGGTCATCTGGTCACTACTCGAATGTCATTATTGAACTGGAGGAAACTGTAAGTTAAAAGGGGCCTATTAAGACCCTTTAACCCCTTCTCTGTTTAGTTAGAAACTATCGCACAGATTTGTAAAGTAGAATAGAGTAGAGTATTTTGATAATTGATCGATTTATAATAGAGCAAGCAGATTTACAATTCAAATTTATTGCATTTAGCATTATTTCTTTTAACAGAACTCAGAATCAAATTAAAAATATAAATGGACCCTGTGCAAAGGGTTAAACGAAAATCGTTTCTTGAATAACTTCCGAGTATATTATCCGATCGTGTTAAAATTTTAAGAATTAATCCAAACAAGAGTAAATTTTATATGCGCTGAAGTTCAGGGCTCTAACCTTTCCTATAATTAAGTGGATCTTTAACTGCACTTTATACGATATAGATAATTACGCAGTACTATATCTAATGCTTACATTAATGAGATCTTTTCCTAATCACTTTTTCAGTCATCCAGCACAATGATGACGCTGAAGCAAACCGGCATTCCCGCCTCCGAGTATGATGCGATGAGAACAAACTGGCATCGATACTATTGGCATAGCATCAAGCAGACCTTCGGCTTTGGCAGTTCCATATCCGACGCCTTATAAGGAGCACCCCCCTCTCTTCGCTGGTAGATTGGACAGTTACTCGGACTCCGAATACATGAAAAACCAACGCTGCAAACTGGATTAACAACCAACACAACAACAATCTCTAGCTATAATTTCAATCCGTCTCTACACTCTGTTAACAATTTCTTGATTATGGTATTAAAGTATGTTTGTAGACGGATTCATTGTACGACAGCAGCAACAACAACACACACACCCACATTATAAATGGCAAAATAAATGAGATATCGAAATTAAAGTTCACAATGCTTGAAGAAAAATTCGAAAATCTCTTTTATCTGTTCAATTTCCCTACACTCCTAAACAGTTTTAAACCAGTTCCAAGTGTTCGTCTTCAATTTCTGCACAGTTGTAGCTTAAGATTGGCACATTCCGACGCCTCCTTCACAAAAGCATCGGTGGTTCAGTGGTAGAATGCTCGCCTGCCACGCGGGCGGCCCGGGTTCGATTCCCGGCCGATGCAACTTTAACTTTTTGGTTGTTTATTTATCAACTAAATAGATGTCTGATTTAAATAAGATGTTTATTAACATTTTATTGATAAGCACGCTCGCAAATAAAATAATCTTTGTAATTACAATCATTAAGGTTCATTAAAAACTTATTGTCGTTGTACCACAACTCGCCACAGTGCTCATGATTGTTGTGGCCAGGATTTCCTTTATGCCAGTTTAAATAGGTGGCCTTAAAACCAGTAACTACCGATCGAAATACTTCCTCAGTACCAAGGTCATTAAAGTCGATCCAATATCCCTCGTAAGGCGTCAAATTAGCCACAATTCCATTTAACTGCTCCAGGTTTTTGATACTAGCCAGATGTCCACCCAATGTTCGACATTCGAGAGCTGCTACAAGCCAATTCAACTTTTTAGATTTTTCAATATAATAATATTTTGTACCAATTCTCTGGAATGGTTTTCCATCAGTTGATTTGCCTCGATTTTTAAATTTCTTATTTTGTTTTATATTATTAACATCTGTTTGTTTAAGTAATGAAAGTTCAATCATTTTACGCAAATCTTCAAACTTTTCTTCCATTTTCTTAGCGTGCTCATCTAATTTTTTTGTATCACCATCTCGGGACTCTCAACTTGACTCTGCAAAGCCTTTGTATGATCTAATATGGGTCTTAAGGCTTTAAAACAGTAGCTGCCACAGGTTGACTCGTTGCTTCTCTGCTTCACAACTCTATTTTAAAGATGGATAGGATAGACTATATATCATCTGATAGATGATCTGAGCAGTAAACTCACCGCTTCACAAAAAACCTCATTAATAGAGTATGAAGATTGCCGAATTCTAGATACCCTTTAATATTCCACATTACCTATAACAGCTAAATGATATGGTATTAGTCAGAGAGTATAAGACAATACCAAATGCACAGTCTTTCCGTCTGAAAGTTTTCCAAAACAGAGATATTTGACCAATTATTCGAAATAAATAATGATAATAAAATATTCAGAAACTTTTTGAAAAACGTTCAAAAAAGAAACACTTATTGTCTGCTTCCAATTGTTCTTACAATTAGATATAATTTTATTAGACATTAATTTACATTTTATTGATACTCGGGCTCGCATATAAAGAATTGGATTTGCGTACAAGGAGCATCATTCATTAAAGTTTTGTAAGTGCGATGCAATTCGCCACAATGTTCGCTATTGTCGTCGTTACTTGGGTTACCTGGATGCCAATTCAAATAGTTTGCTTCAACACCTGTGGTTGCTGAAAGGAATACTCCCTCCGTTCCTAGATCATTAATGTCAATCCAATAATCCGTATTTTCTAAATTTTGTATTAATTCGTTAAACTCGTTTTCATTTTGAATACTCGCAAGATGTCCTCCAAACTCCTGACATTTATGCAACGCGACAAACCAGTTGACCTTTTCAGTTTTCTCAATATAATAATATTTTGATCCTATGTTTGTTAATGGTTTCATAAAAGTTTTCGGAATCAGTAATTCAAGTTTTTTTTGATGAAGATTATTTTGATTCTCATATTTTGCAATTAAGTCTGAACTTTGGTTTGTTAGTCTAGTTTGATTTTTAAACTTTTCTTCAATCATTTTGTCGAGCAAACTTAATTTAGCCTCAAGTAATTGTTCAATATTCTGTAATGTTGCGGAATAATCCACAAATTGCTTTTGAATTGTTGTTTCAGTTACATTGTCAATAGTCTCGAACTCTTGATCCAATTTTTTATCAAGGAGATTTGCGTCGAAATCTTCATTTAGTTTTCTATTACGCTCCTCTTGCTTTAGCATTGAAAGTTCAAAAAATATACGCATATTATCCAATTTCTTATCCATTTCTTGCATAAAATTTTGGAGATTTTGAACTAATACGGGTCTCAAGGCTTTAGAGCGGTATTTGCCATAGTTTGATTGAAGTTGTCTCTGTTCCTCACATATCTATTGAAGGGGAAGAACACGTTATATTGATTCCTATGAGATCTGTACATTAAACTCACCGCTTTACTCTCGTGTACGAAGAGCACTGATATTAGCATCAAAATTAAACTGTTTTTCATTATGACAATTCACTTAGTAATACTTCTAAGAACTAAATACAAAGTTGAGAGAACAGCCTCTTATATACCCAACTTTTAACATGATATACTATTGTATATATTACTTATCAGCATTTAACGCTGTCATTAATCTTTATATGTCAGATACAAGGAAATACCTAAAAATTGTGGGTTTTTTTTAGCGACCTTTTTAATTGTTAAAAACGCACAAATTTGGAAATACATTAATTTTGTGTAATTGTGTGTATCAGGCAGAAAGAATGTCTTATATTTAACTCTATAGTCCACCTAAACTGATAACCTTAATAAAATTTATTGAATAACACATACTTGAAGAATGTTATTGCATTAAATAAGACTGTCGGGCTGTCCCAACTTCAAAATTATATTTACTAATTTACTTAATTAACGCTGCCAAAACAACAAAACAAACAACATTGCCAAAACTTTACCCTTCAGTGTCACCTTGACTCGCAGGCTCGTCTCTTAAGGAGAGGAAAGTGACATATATATATGACATATACATATGTCCACGTTATACATAAGTCTAGACACCAAATTCCCCATTCCAATAATGTATACTTTCACAGGTTGCAATTGTAAACAAAGAGCAGCTAAGCCGGGCTTCTCCCCCATCGATCAGCATTGATCGAAATAACTCGATCAGCAGTCAGCAGATTTGCGTTCCCAGCCAACGCTAAGTAATTTCGTTCCCAGCCTTTATAATATTGTAAATATTTAAATGCCCGAAATTAGCTTTCGTTATAACGCAATGCACAATTATCTGTTAGTCTTAAGTTGTTCTTGAATAAATGAACTCGTCGTGTAATATCGCCTTGTCTTCTATATTATAATAAATTCAACTAAACCGTTAGAGCTGTGCGCGGTTTTTATAAGATTCAAACTCACAGTAAATAAAGAAAAATCTAATTATATATATACATATATAAATATATGTATAAACTATATGACAGACATTATCTATCAGTAATTAATGCAATGTCAGGTTTTTGTATTATTCTATATGTGGGAATGTTACAATGTCTTAATGAATAATAATAATGAAACCATAGATAGTAACATTTTTTAATCTCTCTTGCAATTAGTAAAAAAAGGTTTACTAAGAATCTAATTTTGGGATGTCTTCTTAATTTAAAGAAACCATATTTAAATACAATAATTTTATAAGCATCGGTGGTTCAGTGGTAGAATGCTCGCCTGCCACGCGGGCGGCCCGGGTTCGATTCCCGGCCGATGCAACTTAAACTTTTTTTTGGTTGTTTTATTTATTAAATAAATAGATGTCTGATTTAAATAAGATGTTTATTAACATTTTATTGATAAGCACGCTCGCAAATAAAATACTCTTTGTAATTACAATCATTAAGGTTCATTTAAAACTTATTGTCGTTGTACCACAACTCGCCACAGTGCTCATGATTGTTGTGGCCAGGATTTCCTTTATGCCAGTTTAAATAGGTGGCCTTAAAGCCGGTAACTACCGATCGAAATACTCTTCCAAGTTTTTGATACTAGCCAGATGTCCATCCAATGTTAGACATTCGTGAACTGCTTCAAAACAATTCAACTTTTTAGATTTTTCAATATAATAATATTTTGTACCAATTCTTTTCCATCAGTTGATTTGCCTCGACTTTTAAATTTCTTATTTTGTTTTATATTATTAATATCTGTTTGTTTAAGTAATGAAAGTTCAATCATTTTACGCAAATCTTCAAACTTTTCTTCCATTTTCTTAGCGTGCTCATCTAATTTTTTTGTATCGCCATCTCGGGACTCTCAACTTGACTCTGCAAAGCCTTTGTATGATCTAATATGGGTCTTAAGGCTTTGAAACAGTAGCTGCCACAGGTTGACTCAAGTTGCTTCCCTGCATCACAACTCTATTTTAAGGATAGAACACTATATATATATATCAAATCATAGATGATCCGAGTAGTAAACTCACCGCTTCACTCTTTTGCATTAAGAGTATTGATATTAGCATAACAATCAAATTGTTTTTCATTTTGATACATCACTTTGAAAGATTACTAAGCACTAAATTTGTTGATTAATAAACAACACCTCAAATACATAATTTTTTGCATAGTTCATACATTACTTATCAGCATTCAATGCTTGGGGTTATCTTTAAGAGGTGCGCATCAATTATGCCTTGCAAAGAGCCTTATTATTAGAGTATGAAGATTGCCGAATTCTAGATACCCTTTAATATTCCACATTACCTATAACAGCTAAATGATGTGGTATTAGTCAGAGAGTATAAGACAATGCCAAATGCACAGTCTTTCCGTCTGAAAGTTTTCCAAAACAATGATATTTGACCAATTATTCGAAATAAATAATGATAATGATAATAAAATATTCAGAAACTTTTTGAAAAACGTTCAAAAAAGAAACACTTGTTGTCTGCTTCCAATTGTTCGTACAATTATATATAATTTTATTAGACATTAATTTACATTTTATAGATAATCGGGCTCGCATATAAAGAATCCTACATTATTACAACGAGCATCATTCATTAAAGTTTTGTTATCATGGTACCACAATGCGCCACAATGTTCGCTATTTTTAGTATTGCTGGGTTCTCCGCTATGCCAATTAAAATAGTTTGCTTCAACACCTGTGGTTGCGGAAATGAATACTCCCTCCGTTCCTAGATCACTGAAGTCAATCCAATAATCCGTATTTTCTAAATTTTGTATTAATTCGTTAAACTCGTTCTCATTTTGAATACTCGCCAGATGTCCTCCAAACTCCTGACATTTATGCAACGCGACAAACCAGTTGACCTTTTCAGTTTTCTCAATATAATAATATTTTGATCCTATTTTTTTTAATGGTTTCATAAAAGTTTTCGGAAGCAGTAATTCAATTTTTTTTTGAAGAAGATTATTTTGATTCTCATATTTTGCAATAAAGTCTGAATTTTGGTTTGTTAGTCTAGTTTGATTTTTAAACTTTTCTTCAATCATTTTGTCGAGCAAACTAAATTTAGCCTCAAGTAATTGTTCAATATTCTGTAATTTTGCGGAATAATCCACAAATTGCTTTTCAATTGTTGTTTCAGTTTTATTATTGATACTCTCAACATTTTGATCAAGTTTTGTATCTATTTGTTCGTGTAGCTCTGGAGCGTCAGGTACGGGTGTATTTCTCTATTGAAAGGAACAAAAAACGCGCATTATAGTTTCGTATAGGATCTGAAGAAAATATACTAAACTCACTGATTTAGTCTCGTTTACTAAAAGTACCGATATTAGCATCAAAATTAAACTGTTTTTCATTATGACAATTCACTTAGTAATACTTCTAAGAACTAAATACAAAGTTGAGAGAACAGCCTCTTATATACCCAACTTTTAACATGATATACTATTGTATATGTATATTACTTATCAGCATTTAACGCTGTCATTAATCTTTATATGTCAGATTCAAGGAAATACATTAAAATTGTGGGTTTTTTTAGCGACCTTCTTAGACCCAGTACTTTAAAAAAGTACAAATGGGTCTATTAAGTTTGTGCAAAAAAAATGTGCGTAACAGGCAGAAGGAGGCGTGGCAGACCCCATAAAGTATATATATTCTTGATCAGCATCAACAGCCGAGTCGATATAGCCATGTCCGTCTGTCTGTCCGTCTGTCTGTCTTATTTTGTGTCACCTAGATCTCAGAGACCATAAGAGCTAGAGACACCAAATTTGGCATGTAGGTTCATCTATATCTCCCATTGATCAAGTTTGTTTAGGATTTTTGCCACGCCCCCTCCGCCCCCGGAAATTGAAAAACAAAATTTCAAAGTCGAATTACAAGAGCCCCTTTAAGACTAGCGCCTTGATTATTGGTACATATAATATAAACTATAGTCCAAACCTGTCCAGAAAATTTCATTCCAATCGGATGATAAACGCGGAAGTTATTAAACTAACAATGTTACGGGCAAAAGGAAGAAGAAGAGACGCTGGCGACCTCTGTTTTTATTAACTTGGTAGTGGCGCCATCTATTGTTTGGTACGCATTATTGAAGAACAATCAATAGTGAACGCTTTGCACTCAAAAAGTACTGGGTCTTCTACTGTCGAGCTTGCTCCACTGTAGCTTACTACATTTTTAATTGTTAAAAACGCACAAATTTGGAAATACATTAATTTTGTGTAATTGTGTGTATCAGGCAGAAAGAATGTCTTATATTTAACTCTATAGTCCACCTAAACTGATAACCTTAATAAAATATATTGAATAACACATACTTATAGAATTTTATTGCATTAAATAAGAAACTTATATTTACTAATTTATTTAATTAACGCTGTTTAACAGAAAAGTTGCGAACACCATGATTAGGACTATCAGAAAATCATGTTAAAATTATAGAACATTTTCCTTTCTTCATTTCTTTTGTTAAAATTAGATTTTTATTAATTAAGCTCTATTGTAACTATTTAATCTTAATTACTTAATAATTACTGTTTGCCCAAAATGTATTGATATCAAATTCTTGATTAAGAATATAGTTAGTCTGCTTAAACAAAACTTTTTAGCAAAAGTAAGTAGTTTAAGTAAACAAAATTCTTTAGTTTAAGTCAGGAATCTTTGAATTTTTTTAATTAATGACGTGCAGACATAAAAAAGACGAACTTCATTTTAAAAAAATCAAATTACATATATTTAAAAACTCTTAAAATGCTTTTATATCAAGAATAGGTTCGATTCCCGGCCGATGCAACTTAAACTTTTTTTTGGTTGTTTTATTTATTAAAAAAATAGATGTCTGATTTAAATAAGATGTTTATTAACATTTTATTGATAAGCACGCTCGCAAAAAAAATACTCTTTGTAATTACAATCATTAAGGTTCATTAAAAACTTATTGTCGTTGTACCACAACTCGCCACAGTGCTCATGATTGTTGTGGCCAGGATTTCCTTTATGCCAGTTTAAATAGGTGGCCTTAAAGCCGGTAACTACCGATCGAAATACTCCCTCAGTACCAAGATCATTAAAGTCGATCCAATATCCCTCGTAAGGCGTCAAATTAGCCACAATTCCATTTAATTGCTCCAGGTTTTTGATACTAGCCAGATGTCCATCCAATGTTAGACATTCGTGAACTGCTTCAAAACAATTCAACTTTTTGGATTTTTCAATATAATAATATTTTGTACCAATTCTTTTCCATCAGTTGATTTGCCTCGACTTTTAAATTTCTTATTTTGTTTTATATTATTAACATCTGTTTGTTTAAGTAATGAAAGTTCAATCATTTTACGCAAATCTTCAAACTTTTCTTCCATTTTCTTAGCGTGCTCATCTAATTTTTTTGTATCACCATCTCGGGACTCTCAACTTGACTCTGCAAAGCCTTTGTATGATCTAATATGGGTCTTAAGGCTTTGAAACAGTAGCTGCCACAGGTTGACTCAAGTTGCTTCCCTGCATCACAACTCTATTTTAAGGATAGAACACTATATATATATATCAAATCATAGATGATCCGAGTAGTAAACTCACCGCTTCAGCTCTTTTGCATTAAGAGTATCTGATATTAGCATAACAATCACAATTGTTTTTCATTTTGATACATCACTTTGAAAGCATTACTAAGCACTAAATTTGTTGATTAATAAACAACACCTCAAATACATAATATTTTGCATAGTTCATACATTACTTATCAGCATTCAATGCTTGGGGTTATCTTTAAGAGGTGCGCATCAATTATGCCTTGCAAAAAACCTTATTGTTAGAGTATGAAGATTGCCGAATTCTAGATACCCTTTAATATTCCACATTACCTATAACAGCTAAATGATGTGGTATTAGTCAGAGAGTATAATACAATACCAAATGCACAGTCTTTCCGTCTGAAAGTTTTCCAAAACAGAGATATTTGACCAATTATTCGATATAAAAAATGATAATGATAATAAAATATTCAGAAACTTTTTGAAAAACGTTCAAAAAAGAAACACTTGTTGTCTGCTTCCAATTGTTCTTACAATTAGATATAATTTTATTAGACATTTATTTACATTTTATTGATACTCGGGCTCGCATATAAAGAATTGGATTTGCGTACAAGGAGCATCATTCATTAAAGTTTTGTGAAAATTGTGCCACAATTCGCCACAATGTTCGCTATTGTCGAAGTTGCTTGGGTTACCTGCATGCCAATTAAAATAGTTTGCTTCAACACCTGTGGTTGCGGAAAGGAATACTCCCTCCGTTCCTAGATCATTGATGTCAATCCAATAATCCGTATTTTCTAAATTTTGTATTAATTCGTTAAACTCGTTTTCATTTTGAATACTCGCCAGATGTCCTCCAAACTCCTGACATTTATGCAACGCGACAAACCAGTTGACCTCTTCAGTTTCCTCAATATAATAATATTTTGATCCTATTTTTGTTAATGGTTTCATAAAAGTTTTCGGAATCAGTAATTCAAGTTTTTTTTGATGAAGATTATTTTGATTCTCATTTTGGTTTGTTAGTCTAGTTTGATTTTTAAATTTTTCTTCAATCATTTTGTCGAGCAAACTAAATTTAGCCTCAAGTAATTGTTCAATATTCTGTAATTTTGCGGAATAATCCACAAATTGCTTTTGAATTGTTGTTTCAGTATTATTATTAATACTCTCGAAATTTTGATCAAGTTTTGTATTTATTTGTTCGTGTAGCTCTGGAGCGTCAGTTACGGGTGTATTTCTCTATTGAAAGGAACAAAAAACGCGCATTATAGTTTCGTATAGGATCTGAAGAAAATATACTAAACTCACTGATTTAGTCTCGTTTACTAAAAGTACCGATATTAGCATCAAAATTAAACTGTTTTTCATTATGACAATTCACTTAGTAATACTTCTAAGAACTAAATACAAAGTTGAGAGAACAGCCTCTTATATACCCAACTTTTAACATGATATACTATTGTATATATTACTTATCAGCATTTAACGCTGTAATTAATCTTTATATGTCAGATTCAAGGAAATACCTTAAAATTGTGGGTTTTTTTTAGCGACCTTTTTAATTGTTAAAGACGCACAAATTTGGAAATACATTAATTTTGTGTATATGTGTGTATCAGGCAGAAAGAATGTCTAATATTTAACTCTATAGTCCACCTAAACTGATAACCTTAATAAAATATATTGAATAACACATACTTGAAGAATGTTATTGCATTAAATAAAAAACTCAAATTCCTAGAAATTTGAATTTAAAATTTGAAAAAGACATTTAATTGAAAATTATTATTAGAAAACATCGGTTCGTTTGGCGGGATAGGTCAATGAATTCCTGAACTCGAGGTTTTAATCAATTTAATATAAATAATAATTTTATTTTCTCAATAGGTTTCTTTGATTTTGGAATTCTTATTTTTTTTACCTTTGTCCACAGGGTATATTACTGTCGGGCTGTCCCAACTTCAAAATTATATTTACTAATTTATTTATTTAACGCTGTTTAACAGAAAAGTTGCGAACACCATGGCTTGATTAGGACTATCAGAAAATCATATTAAAATTATAGAACATTTTCCTTACTTCATTTCTTTTGTTAAAATTAGATTTTTATTAATTAAGCTCTATTGTAACTACTTAATCTTAATTACTTAATAATGACTCCTTGCCCAAAATGTATTGATATCAAATTCTTGATTAAGAATATAGTTAGTCTGCTTAAACAAAACTTTTTAGCAAAAGTAAGTAGTAAGACAAAATTCTTCAGTTTAAGTCAGGAATCTTTGAATTTTTTAAATAATGGCGTGCAGACATAAAAAAGACGAACCTCATTTTAAAAAAATCAAATTATATTTAAAAACTCTTAAAATATTTTTATATCAAGAATAATTTCTTTCTTTATTTGTTGGGGAACAAGAATACATTAAGTTCTTAGAATTGTTACTTGACTGTAAATGAAATGATTGCTAAAAGTTCTTACAGGATCTAAATCTCTCTCGCAGTGAAGCTCATTAAAATTGGGCCTGTGCTGCAGTTAAAAGATCAAGCAAAAAGAACAAATGTGCGTCGTGTGCATAGGCGCTGCGCACCCCTGTTTTATATCATCTCAGAATTGATTATATGTCTGCACAAACTTCCTTGTATAGCAGCTATTGAGATCAAAAGTACAACTAATATGATTTTCATTGCGATTTACTTTACACGCACTGTTGCGGCTCAAAGTCTTCCAAGAACTAAAAGATGCGTTTAATCTCAGTAAACATAATTGCATCGCATTACAAATTGCAATATGAGTATACGCGTAAATAAATGCAATTATTTATAGTACATATAAATAACGTAATCAGTTTGAGCAAAGTTTCAGAGATTACAGCAGAGAGCAAATACTTAGATCGATCCCTTCGTGCAAAATTATTGTTTTAATTTTTTTTATTTTTCCAGAGTGTATTTTCTACTAAATTGTGCTTTATTTTGTATTTAAAATTTTTTGAGGAAACTGTAGAGATTATTTGTTGAATAATTTAACATGCTGACAAAAAAAGTATATTTCGAAAAATTGCCTCTTACGATATAATTTTCGGGCACAGAGAGTAGTTTAAGTGATTTTAAGTGGAAAATATTTGATAACTAGATTGGCATCTATAGATTATAATCTCATTCCCACCAGTATGTATTATTATTATGTATACTTTAAGTATTTATTGTGTCAGTGTCTCGTTTAAATTAATAAACGTATGATTTAAATAGATATACATTTTGTAATCTCTTTTACAATTAGTAAAATTCAAATTTTGGGATGTCTTCTTAATTTAAAGAAACCATATTTAAATACTATAATTTTATAAGCATCGGTGGTTCAGTGGTAGAATGCTCGCCTGCCACGCGGGCGGCCCGGGTTCGATTCCCGGCCGATGCAGATTATACTTTTGTATACCTCTCTAATAATTTGGATGAAGCTCATAAAATTATTTATTTAACAAAAGAAAAGGTTTGAATACAGAATATTTTCGACATTAATTTTTTCTGCTAATTAACATTAGTTCCAATGAAATAATAACACTCAAATAAATTTATTACTGCTACTTTATTGATTCTCAGGTTCGCAGATAAAGTATTTACCTTCATGACAGGGAGCATCGTTCATTAGATGCCTATCATTATGGTACCACAATTCGACGCAATGCTCAATTCCCTGTACGTTGTCTGGGTTATCGCCATGCCAATTGAAATACGTAGGTTTAAGGCCAGTAGCAGCTGATAAAAGTACTCCCTCGGCTGTAAGATCGTTGATGTCAATCCAATAGTTTCGATTCGGCTGCAGATTGTCTCTGATTGCATTGAATTCCGATTGATTTTTAATGCTAACCAGATGTCCACCCAATGATAAACATTTATGAACTGCTCCAAACCAGTTCCATTTCTCAGATTGTTCAATATAATAATACTTTTGTCCGATTTTTTGGTATGGTTTCCCAACTTGGGACTTTCTCAGATCCAGAAATATGCGCAAATCTTCCAACTTCTTTTCAATATTTTGCTCTATTACAAGTTTCGAATTTTCAAGTCTTTTTCATTTATAAAATGATTGATTTGACTTTGCAATTCTTTCGTATGACCCAATAAAGGTCTGACGACTTTGAAACAGTAATTTCCACAGTTTGACTCAAGCTCTCTTGAATCTTGACAACTCTGTAAAAATAACAGACAGCTTATATCTTGTGATTGAAAGCTAGAGATCTGCACTCACTTCTGTATTCATTTGCACAATGATTATGCAGATCAAAAGTACAATTAAAATTATTTTCATAGTGAGTCACTTAATATAACTGTTGTGCATCAAAGATTAAAGAATGACTAAAATTCATATACGAATCAGATGCATTAATACCCCGAATAAAAAGTATACATGTACCTGGTAAGTCTAGTATATTTTTTCCAATCGTATATTATATTATAAAAGGTTATCTGTACAATTGTAAGCAAGATGCTGTGTGGCCCTATATGGCATATATGTATTATGTACATATATATAACAAATCTCAATCATTAAAATTGTATTTACATTTTATTCATTATCAGACTCACAAATAAACAACATATTTGAATTACAATTATCATCATTCATTAGATATTTATCATGGAACCACAAGCAACCACAATGCTCATTATTTTGGTAATTATCTGGGTTATTTGGATGCCAGATTAGATAGGTTGCTTTAAGACCAGTCGTTCCCGAAATGAATATACCCTCAGTACCCAGATCGTTAATGTCAATCCAATAACGTTTGTTAGGCTCCAATTTGGCTATGATTGCGTTGAATTCAGCCTGATCTTTGATATTTGCCAGATGTCCACCCAATCTGAGACATTTGTTAACTGCTCCAAACCAGCTCAAATTTTCGGATTGTTCAATATAATAATACTTTGAACCAATTTTCTGGAATGGTTTACCAACAGTTGATTTTTTTACTTCAAACATTTTACTAAGGTCTTCTAACTTATGGTCGAGTAGTTCGAATTTCGTCTGGATTATAATTTCATTTGATCTGTGCAAATCTTCTATTTTTTTGTCAAGTGTTTCTAATTGCTTTTGAATTTTATTTTCATCAGATTTGCTTATTAAATTCTCAAGATTTGCTAATAATTTCTTTTCATTTATAAAATCATCGACCTGGCTCTGTAAAGCCTTCGTATGATCCAATACGGGTCTTATGGCTTTGAAGCAATAATTTCCACAGTCTGACTCAAGTTCCCTCGAGTTTTGACAACTCTGTAAATGTATCAGATATGTAATATTACCGTGTAGAAGATTAGAGGTCTGCACTCACTTCTGTATTCCCTTTTATAGCCAGAATGGGAATAGAAAGAACAATTAGAATTATATTCATTGTTATTCCAATCACTGTTGTGCCTCAAAGATTTTCAAACATACTAGAACCTATACAGAACACATAATTTAATTCACGTTGTTTGTTGCAATACAAGTATGTATATAAGTATATCCCATTATATACATTTCTTTGGGGTTATCAATCTGAGCAATGACTCTGACAATGAGAGATAATTATAAGCAATGCAATTGAAACTGGCTATGGGGCATTCTCGCTTACTAGGTGATTTATCTATTTACTAGCTTCTGTTCGATCTTCTCATCTTGAATTTTAAAGTTTTCTTCTATTGGGCGTTTGGATCTTTCGAGATTGACAAACGATTTCTTTTTATTCAGAAAACCTTCGACCTTACGATTTTGAAGCAATATTTTCCACAGTCGGCCTCGAATTTTGACAACTTTGTACAAAAATCAGACATTTAAATCACCTCACTGCTGATTAGAGGTCTGTACTTAAGTACTTCTGTATTCCCTTGTATAGCAACAAACGAAATTTAAAGTCCACAAAACATAATTTAGTTCGCTTTGTTGCAAATAAAAAGTATGTATATGTATACATATGTATAGTTTTGTTGGGGTTATCAGTTTAAGTACAGAGGTATAAGCAACAGGTTAGTGTGTATACTGTATACACTGAATACCCTGTTCTAACTCAAATTGGGTATCTCTTTGTGGAAAATAATGTCTAAATGAGCATCTACAGTGTTGAAAACATAATAGATAGTAAAGCTATAGTACAAACGTTTATTATCACGGCGTCACTGCTCAAAAAGTTCAGTTTTAGTTCCTATTCATACGGCTGTCATGGGCTTTTATATGTTTTTGATCAGCTTAAAGAAACCATTTTTCGACGCAATTATTTTATAAGCATCGGTGGTTCAGTGGTAGAATGCTCGCCTGCCACGCGGGCGGCCCGGGTTCGATTCCCGGCCGATGCATCTTTGTTTTTGTATTTTATTTTTATTAACCAACTAAAATATGATTTATGAAAAGTTTACTTTACATTTTATTGATTATTAGGTTCGCAAATAAAAAATCTTGTTGTATGACACTGATTATCATTCATTAAGTGCTTATTATTATGCCACCACAATTCGCCGCAATGCTCGAGATTTATGTAGTTGTCAGGTCCTGGAGGATGCCAGTTTACATAGGTGGCTTTAAGCCCGGTGGCTATGGAAAGAAAAAGCCCCTCAGTAGCAAGATCATTAAGATCAATCCAATAACTCTTTCCAGGCTCCAAAATGGCTATAATTGCGTCAAACTCTGTCTGATTTTTGATACTAACCAAGTGTCCACCTAACATTACACATTTATGAACTGCTGCATACCAATTCACATTTTCAGACTGTTCAATATAATAATACTTTGATCCAATTTTTTGAAATGGTCGTCGATCAGTTTTTTCTTCAAACAATCTGCGTACATCCTTAACACTTGCCTCTATTTGTTGTTGCCAAATATCGCGCTTTTTATCTTGTTCTTCAAACCTTACTTTTATCTGCTGCTCCAACTTTTCGATGTTCTCCAGATATTCCGTTTTATTTTTAAAATCTTCCATTTGGCTCTGCATGAACTTTGTATAATCTAAGATAGGCTTTATGGCATTAAAACAATAATTTCCACAGCTTGGTTCATTTTCCATTGAATCCTGACAGTTCTGAAAATGAATTTTAAAACTTAAAACCACCTCGGCGATTTATATTTCACACTCACATCTTTATTTGCATACACTGTCAAGACTGAGATGAGAAGCCCAATCACAATGATCTTCATTGCGATTAAAATAATTATTTAATTAAATTAATGAATTATAATTTGCTCTGTTTCACAACAAAATCTTCGAGCAACTGAATTCTCTAGAAGAATGAGATGTATTTTAATAATGAGATGCAAGTATACTATAATTCACATTATTCAATGTACAATAAGTAAACGATCTACGGTGTTATCTGTTAGCAAAGAGTCGGAGATCAAAGACGAAGATTGAAGAGGTCCATACCCTGTACTAAACAAAATGGCTGTATGAGGCATAATAATTACCTTATAATAAATTTAAATGTTATTGTAAAAGCAGCTTTTTTTTAATTTCTAAGTTAATATTTATTACAATTTTGTACAAGGAAACACTTTAATTATATATTTTTTTCTGAAAATATAATTCAGCTCTTAAGTTTGGCCAAAGATTTTGTTGGATGATTTTTGAATTTCTATGTAATTATATGTTATTAATTTCTTCTATCAATACATAAAATTTTAAATAAGTATACAATCACATTTTATTAGTTATTATGCTGGCAAATAAATTTGATTTTGTCACCGCATATAGCATCATTCATTACAAACTCATTGTTAAAAGAAACCAATTCGACGCAATGTTCTTCATTCTTATAGTTGTCTGGATTATCTTTTTTCCATTTAAAATAAGTTGCCTTAAGACCGGTCGATACCGAAAGGAATTCTCCCTCATTTACAAGATCGTTAAGGTCAATCCAATAAAATGTACCTGGCGTCAAATTCGCTACAAGTGCGTCGAACTCAGTCTGATTTTTGATGCTAACCAATTGTCCCCCTAATGCCAAGCATTTATGAACTGCTCCTAACCAATTCACGTTATCAGATTGTTCAATATAATAATATTTTGAACCAATTTTCTGAAATGGTCGACGATCAGCTTTTGCCACAATCAAATTGCGTAAATCCTCTAACTTTTGTTCTATCCTTGCCTCGATCTGTTGTTCCGTTTTCTCTAATTTTATATCTTGTTCATCAAACCTTACTTTTATCTGATGTTCCAACTTCTCGATCTTGTCCTGATATTCTGTTTTATTTTTAAAATCTTCCATTCGGCTCTGCATGAACTTTGTATAATCTAAGATAGGCTTTACGGCATTAAAACAATAATTTCCACAGTTTGGTTCATTTTCCCTTGAATATTGACAATGGATACTGAAACTTAAAACCATCTTGGAGATTAATTTGTGACACTCACATCTTTATTTGCAAACACTTCCAAGACTGACAATGAGATGAAAAGCCCAATGAGCTTCATTGCGATTTTAATAAATATTTAATTAAATTAATGATTTATAATTTTCGTTGTTGCGCCACAAAATTTTGGAGCAACTGAATTCTCTAGAAGAATGAGATGCGTTTTTATAAGACAAATATACTATAATTCACATTTTTCAATGTACAATAAGTAAACGATCTACGGGGTTATCTGTTAGCAAAGAGTCGGTGATCAAAGACGAAGATTGAAGAGGTCAATTATGTTTACAATTTCGATGTGGTTGTCTGTTAGCGAAGAGTTAACAGATAAACGACTGGAACAGGTCTACACCCTGTACTTAAGAAAGTGACTGTAATCTAGTACTGGTCTCAAGGCTTTAAAACAGTAGCGGCCACAG
This sequence comes from Drosophila neotestacea, assembly GCA_035044365.1. Taxonomy (NCBI): domain Eukaryota; kingdom Metazoa; phylum Arthropoda; class Insecta; order Diptera; family Drosophilidae; genus Drosophila; species Drosophila neotestacea. Next base: position 3,163,507 of record JAWNMD010000052.1, on the reverse strand, counting down.
TTTGATTCAAATTGTCTCTGTTCCTCAGAGATCTATTGTTTGTAAACTAAACTCACTGACTGACTCTCGTATAAACAGTTCTTCATTATGATCACTTTGTAAGAATTTAAAACAAAACAGATGTTTTCAGCTGAATGCACAGCGTTTTAAATACCTAATATAATTTATTATTCATGTATTCCTAATCATTTATTGCTATATATTTTGTTGTTGTGGTTATCTGTCAGAGCATTTAAATAATTCAATTCAGCAAATTATATATAAACTCCCAGTTTCTATTTTTATTTAAAGTTTCCATTTTTTGAGACGGAAACCAAGCAAGCATCGGTGGTTCAGTGGTAGAATGCTCGCCTGCCACGCGGGCGGCCCGGGTTCGATTCCCGGCCGATGCAAAACAATATTTTTGTTTTTTTTAAATAAATATTAATCATATAAAATATATAATTGATAAGGAATGCTTAATTGATTATTGAGCTATGTGATTGATGGGAATTGTTTAAAGAAAATATACCATTTAATTTATGAATGATAATTGGATTGTACGATTGCTCAGAATTGTTTCAAGATTAGATATATTTTTGAAATAAATATAAATAGTTAAGGATATAAGGAATATAATTTATAATAGTACTCCAAATACCTTATGATAACTGCTTTTTATGTGTGCTCAAATGTAGTTGATACTCTTTGAAGCTATTGGACTTGAAGATGCTAATCGTCTCTTGATCGGTGCCTGTACAGGTGGCACACTCGTAGATGAACTTGCCTGGATGTTTGCCAGTTTTGATGATATGTTTACGCAGGTTGTCAAAGGTGCTACACTGAAAGTCACAGTGTGGACACTTGTGAGACTTTTCCCCAGTGTGACGAAGCATGTGACGTCTTAGTTGACCCTTGATGCGAGCCTTAAAGTCACACTGATCACAGGAGAACTTTTCGCTTACATGGGATTTGAGGTGTCTGAAAGAAATACAAAAAATTGATCAGTAAACAAAAGAATGCGAGCAAGAGGAAGACGGATAAAACAACAAAACGAGAACTGTTAAGTATTCGCACTGCTCGAAGCCATATTTAAAATCTTAAGCTTGATTAGACCGTAAATTCCAGTGGCGGTTGTTCCACAGCAACGCAACCAGGTAACTAATTGCTAATTTCGCATTCGAATCGCACGCCCGAAATCAAAATACGAATAAGTTGGCAACTCGCCGCTTCAATTGGCCACAACTTTTCGGATACCAAAAGGACACCAAGCGATCGGAACAGGCTGTAGGTGCGGGTGTAGAAGTAGAGGGGTAAAGGCCTGGCTACCCGTCTACTCAGATGTAGATCTGTTTAGTAAACAGCATCAAAGCGTTCGGATTGGTTTTGGGTCTTTCAGAATATGCTATGCGCTTTTTAGAATTCACTTCTTATGTAGGAAAAAGTATATATAAAATTGGAAGATTTCCTAGGATAAGAGAAGTGTCTTTTTACATCGCAAAAAGTTCCCATATAGGTTTCGATATTCCAACTTCAGGAAATCCCCTTTTATCCGAACTTTTTTTTTAAAACATTGTAATAAATTCTAATATAAATTGATCATTTGGATGTGTTTTTGATTAAAACTGTCTAGGTCTAGCAAACGATTGGAAATAAGCTCCTCTTAAGGTGACTAAATTCAAACTAAAAGAATACGAGAAATTTTAATGAGAATCTTAAATGAATCCCCATACTAACTAAAACAATATAAAGTGATCTTCTGGGTGAGCCTTTAAACAAATTTGGTCATATCTACGAATAAATTCCTAGCAAAGGATAGGAAAAATGGCTTCTAATCGAACAAGAGAAAAATTTCTGAAATATTGTTATGGAAGAATATTGAATAAATGGCCTTAATCGAATTAAATTGTTGATAGAATTTAAGCTGATCTTTAAACTAATATGCTGTATTGGAACTCAATGATATTAAATGGAATCTCTCAAATATTTTTAAAGAAGAATCTAAAATAAATGATCCTAGTTAAACTATATAATGTTATCTGTCATTAAATGGATTCTCTCAAATGTGTGATGTTGAAACTGATCTTTAAACTAATATGCTCAACACACTGTGCTGACAGACACGACTGTAGGGTGCACACAGTTACGCGCCTTCAATTACGACCCAACGCCGGCATGGCCTTAGGAGGTTCCACTGACTGTCGATGTCGATGTCGCTGTCGCAATACCCAGAAGCAAATTTCGAGGCCTGTGGCTGACGCTCATTTGTTGCAGTTGCTGTTGTGTCCACTCCAGTTATCAGCTACTGTCCAAACCGAAGACTCACAATTAATTGCCAATGTTCTGCGTGGCCGCCGGAATTGGAATCTGTGTGAAATCTCAAAGCTCCAAAAACGAAGACGAAGACGAAGATGGAGATGGAGAAGAAGAAACGTAGCTCGGCTCATGCGCACTCGGTAGGCTTAATTAGCGGCAAGTAATGGAGCCGCTTGTTGCTGTTGCTGTTGCAGTTGCAGTTGCAGTTAAAGTCGCAGTTGCATATTCGTGCTGGAAGTTGTAGGAGTTACTTGCCTCATACCTAACCTCTCCACCTCTGCCTGCTGTGCGTCTTCAGGAGTCGCGTCTCTTTGAGCAACCGACAACTCGTCGATCGACCCAAAATAAAGCCGAAACTGAACGCGTTTTAAGCCAGACTTTGAATTCCACGACATACCGCACTTTTTGCTTCTTCTTTCTTTGATAGCTAATTGAAGATCTTGACTGCAAGTTAAGCACATCACTGTTCTCTCTTTCTGTCTCTCTCTCTCTCTCTCTCTCTGTAGATTTTTGTGGGATTTATGCATGACCTTTTTGCTTGATCTTTTAACTGCACAGGCCCAATTTTAATGAGCTTCACTGCGAGAGAGATTTAGACCCTGTAAGAACTTTTAGCAATCATTTCATTTACAGTCAAGTAAAAATTCTAAGAACTTAATGTATTCTTGTTCCCCAACAAATAAAGAAAGAAATTATTCTTGATATAAAAGCATTTTAAGAGTTTTAAAATATAATTTGATTTTTTTAAAATGAAGTTCGTCTTTTTTATGTGTGCACGTCATTATTTAAAAAATTCAAAGATTCCTGAATTAAAATGAAGAATTTTGTTTACTTAAACTACTTACTTTTGCTAAAAAGTTCCAGAATATTTTTAGGAATTTGAGTGTCTTATTTAATGCAATAACATTCTTCAAGTATGTGTTATTCAATAAATTTTATTAAGGTTATCAGTTTAGGTGGACTATAAAGTTAAATATAACACATTCTTTCTGCATGATACACACAATTACACAAAATTAATGTATTTCCTTGAATCTGACATATAAAGATTAATGACAGCGTTAAATGCTGATAAGTAATATATACAATAGTATATCATGTTAAAAGTTGGGTATATAAGAGGCTGTTCTCTCAACTTTGTATTTAGTTCTTAGAAGTATTACTAAGTGAATTGTCATAATGAAAAACAGTTTAATTTTGTTGCTAATATCAGTGCTCTTCGTACACGAGAGTAAAGCGGTGAGTTTAGTGTACAGATCTCATAGGAATCAATATAAAGTGTTCTTCCGTTTCATTAGATATGTGAGGAACAGAGACAACTTAAATCAAACTGTAGCAACTACTGCTTTAAAGCCTTGAGACCCGTACTAGATCATGCAAAGGTCTTGCAGAGTCAAGTTCAAAATCCCCAAAATTTTATGCAAGAAATGGATAAGAAGTTGGATAATATGCGTATATTTTTTGAACTTTCAATGATAAAGCAAGAGGAGAGTAATAGAAAACTAAATGAAGATTTCGCAAATCTCCAGCAAATCGAACATCAGCTCGGAAAAATGTATGAACATGAAGAAAAGTTGGACAAGTTAGAGAATCAAAAAAAATTAACTGAAGACAATTTGCAGAAAATTATTAAAGAACTTCAGGGAAAGATAGGTGAAATTGGGAAAGATAAAAAATTGGATCAAGAGTTCGAGACTATTGACTATGTAACTGAAACAACAATTCAAAAGCAATTTGTGGATTATTCCGCAAAATTACAGAATATTGAACAATTACTTGAGGCTAAATTTAGTTTGCTCGACAAAATGATTGAAGAAAAGTTTAAAAATCAAACTAGACTAACAAACCAAAGTTCAGACTTAATTGCAAAATATGAGAATCAAAATAATCTTCTTCAAAAAAAACTGGAATTGCTGCCTCCGAAACATTTTATGAAACCATTAACAAAAATAGGATCAAAATATTATTATATTGAGAAAACTGAAAAGGTCAACTGGTTTGTCGCGTTGCATAAATGTCAGGAGTTTGGAGGACATCTGGCGAGTATTCAAAATGAAAACGAGTTTAACGAATTAATACAAAATTTAGAAAAAAAGGATTATTGGATTGACATCAATGATCTAGGAACGGAGGGAGTATTCCTTTCAGCAACCACAGGTGTTGAAGCAAACTATTTGAATTGGCATCCAGGTAACCCAAGCAACCTCGACAATAGCGAACATTGTGGCGAATTGCATCGCTCTTACAAATTTTTAATGAATGATGCTCCCTGTACGCAAATCCAATTCTTTATATGCGAGCCCGATTATCAATAAAATGTAAATTAATGTCTAATAAAATTATATCTTATTGTAAGAACAATTGGAAGCAGACAATAAGTGTTTCTTTTTTGAACGTTTTTCAAAAAGTTTCTGAATATTTTATTATCATTATCATTATTTATTTCGAATACTTTCAGACGGAAAGACTGTCCATTTGGTATTGTCTTATACTCTCTGACTAATACCATATCATTTAGCTGTTATAGGTAATGTGGAATATTAAAGGGTATCTAGAATTCGGCAATCTTCATACTCTAACAATAAGGTTTTTTGCAAGGTATAATTGATGCGCACTTCTTAAAGATAACCCCAAGCATTGAATGCTGATAAGTAATGTATGAACTATGCAAAAAATTTGGTATTTGAGGTGTTGTTTTTTAATCAACAAATTTAGTGCTTAGTAATCTTTCAAAGTGATATATCAAAATAAAAAACAATTTGATTGTTATGCTAATATCAATACTCTTAATGCAAAAGAGTGAAGCGGTGAGTTTACTACTCGGATCATCTATGAGTTGATATATAGTGTTCTATCCTTAAAATAGAGTTGTGATGCAGGGAAGCAACTTGAGTCAACCTGTGGCAGCTACTGTTTTAAAGCCTTAAGACCCATATTAGATCATACAAAGGCTTTGCAGAGTCAAGTTGAGAGTCCCGAGATGTTGATGCAAAAAAAACTTGATGAGCACGCTAAGAAAATGGAAGAAAAGTTTGAAGATTTGCGTAAAATGATTGAACTCTAATTACATAAACAAACAGATGTTAATAATATAAAACTAAATAAAAAATTTAAAAGTCGAGGCATATATTTATATTTAAAAATCTAAAAAGTTGAATTGTTTTGAAGCAGTTCACGAATGTCTAACATTGGATGGACATCTGGCTAGGATCAAAAACTTGGAAGAGTATTTCGATCGGTAGTTACCGGCTTTAAGGCCACCTATTTAAACTGGCATAAAGGAAATCCTGGCCACAACAATCATGAGCACTGTGGCGAGTTGTGGTACAACGACAATAAGTTTTAAATGAACCTTAATGATTGTAATTACAAAGAGTATTTTATTTGCGAGCGTGCTTATCAATAAAATGTTAATAAACATCTTATTTAAATCAGACATCTATTTATTTAATAAATAAAACAACCAAAAAAAAGTTTAAGTTGCATCGGCCGGGAATCGAACCCGGGCCGCCCGCGTGGCAGGCGAGCATTCTACCACTGAACCACCGATGCTTATAAAATTATTGTATTTAAATATGGTTTCTTTAAATTAAGAAGACATCCCAAAATTAAATTCTTAGTAAACATTTTTTACTAATTGCAAGAGAGATTAAAAAATGTTACTATCTATGGTTTCATTATTATTTTCATTAAGACATTGTAACATTCCCACATATAGAATAATACAAAAACCTGACATTGCATTAATTACTGATAGATAATGTCTGTCATATACTTTATACATATATTTATATATATATATATATAATTAGATTTTTCTTTATTTACTGTGAGTTTGAATCTTATAAAAACCGCGCACAGCTCTAACGGTTAAGTTGAATTTATTATAATATAGAAGACAAGGCGATATTACACGAGTTCATTTATTCAAGAACAACTTAAGACTAACAGATAATTGTGCATTGCGTTATAACGAAAGCTAATTTCGGGCATTTAAATGTTTACAATATTATAAAGGCTGGGAACGAAATTACTCAGCGTTGGCTGGGAACTCAAATCTGCTGACAGTGAGTTATTTCGATCAATGCTGATCGATGGGGGAGCAGCCCGGCTTAGCTGCTCTTTGTTTACAATTGCAACCTGTGAAAGTATACATTATTGGAATGGGGAATTTGGTGTCTAGACTTATGTATAACGTGGACATAGAATATATTATGTATAACGTAGACATAGAATATGTCACTTCCCTCTACTTAAGAGGCGAGCCTGCGAGTCAAGGTGACACTGAAGGGTAAAGTTTTGGCAATGTTGTTTGTTTTGTTGTTTTGGCAGCGTTAATTAAATAAATTAGTAAATATAATTTTCAAGTTGGGACAGCCCGACAGTAATATACCCTGTGGACAAAGGTAAAAGTAATAACAATTCCAAAATCAAAGAAAGCTATTGAGAAAATAAAATTATTATTTATATTAAATTGATTAAAACCTTGAGTTCAGAAGTTCATTGACCTATCCCGCTAAACGAACCGATGTTTTCTAGAAATAATTTTCAATTAAATGTAAAAACAGAATATTTTTTAGGAATTTGAGTGTCTTATTTAATGCAATAACATTCTTCAAGTATGTGTTATTCAATAAATTTTATTAAGGTTATCAGTTTAGGTGGACTATAAAGTTAAATATAACACATTCTTTCTGCATGATACACACAATTACACAAAATTAATGTATTTCCTTGAATCTGACATATAAAGATTAATGACAGCGTTAAATGCTGATAAGTAATATATACAATAGTATATCATGTTAAAAGTTGGGTATATAAGAGGCTGTTCTCTCAACTTTGTATTTAGTTCTTAGAAGTATTACTAAGTGAATTGTCATAATGAAAAACAGTTTAATTTTGTTGCTAATATCAGTGCTCTGCGTACACGAGAGTAAAGCGGTGAGTTTAGTGTACAGATCTCATAGGGATCAATATAAAGTGTTCTTCCGTTTTATTAGATATGTGAGGAACAGAGACAACTTGAATCAAACTGTGGCACCTACTGCTTTAAAGCCTTGAGACCCGTACTAGATCATGCAAAGGTCTTGCAGAGTCAAGTTCAAAATCCCCAAAATTTTATGCAAGAAACGGATAAGAAATTGGATAATATGCGTAAATTTTTTGAACCTTCAATGCTAAAGCAAGAGGAGAGTAATAGAAAACTAAATGAAGATTTCGACGCAAATCTCCAGCAAATCGAACATCAGCTCGGAAAAATGTGTGAACATGTAGAAAAGTTGGACAAGTTAGAGAATCAAAAAAAATTAACTGAAGACAATTTGCAGAAAAATATTAAAGAACTTCAGGGAAAGATAGGTGTACTTGATAAAAAATTGGATCAAAAGTTCGAGACTATTGACAATATAAATAAAACAACAATTCAAAAGCAATTTGTGGATTATTCCGCAAAATTACAGAATATTGAACAATTACTTGAGGCTAAATCTAGTTTGCTCGACAAAATGATTGAAGAAAAGTTTAAAAATCAAACTAGACTAACAAACCAAAGTTCAGACTTAATTGCAAAATATGAGAATCAAAATAATCTTCTTCAACAAAAAACTGGAATTGCTGCCTCCGAAACACTTTTACGAAACCATTAACAAAAATAGGATCAAAATATTATTATATTGAGAAAACTGAAAAGGTCAACTGGTTTGTCGCGTTGCATAAATGTCAGGAGTTTGGAGGACATCTGGCGAGTATTCAAAATGAAAACGAGTTTAACGAATTAATACAATATTTAGAAAAAACGGATTATTGGATTGACATCAATGATCTAGGAACGGAGGGAGTATTCCTTTCAGCAACCACAGGTGTTGAAGCAAACTATTTGAATTGGCATCCAGGTAACCCAAGCAACCTCGACAATAGCGAACATTGTGGCGAATTGCATCGCTCTTACAAATTTTTAATGAATGATGCTCCTTGTACGCAAATCCAATTCTTTATATGCGAGCCCAAGTATCAATAAAATGTAAATTAATGTCTAATAAAATTATATCTTATTGTAAGAACAATTGGAAGCAGACAATAAGTGTTTCTTTTTTGAACGTTTTTCAAAAAGTTTCTGAATATTTTATTATCATTATCATTATTTATTTCGAATACTTTCAGACGGAAAGACTGTCCATTTGGTATTGTCTTATACTCTCGAGCTAATACCATATCATTTAGCTGTTATAGGTAATGTGGAATATTAAAGGGTATCTAGAATTCGGCAATCTTCATACTCTAACAATAAGGTTTTTTGCAAGGTATAATTGATGCGCACTTCTTCAAGATAACCCCAAGCATTGAATGCTGATAAGTAATGTATGAACTATGCAAAAAATTTGGTATTTGAGGTGTTGTTTTTTAATCAACAAATTTAGTGCTTAGTAATCTTTCAAAGTGATATATCAAAATAAAAAACAATTTGATTGTTATGCTAATATCAATACTCTTAATGCAAAAGAGTGAAGCGGTGAGTTTACTACTCGGATCATCTATGAGTTGATATATAGTGTTCTATCCTTAAAATAGAGTTGTGATGCAGGGAAGCAACTTGAGTCAACCTGTGGCAGCTACTGTTTTAAAGCCTTAAGACCCATATTAGATCATACAAAGGCTTTGCAGAGTCAAGTTGAGAGTCCCGAGATGGCGATACAAAAAAAATTAGATGAGCACGCTAAGAAAATGGAAGAAAAGTTTGAAGATTTGCGTAAAATGATTGAACTCTAATTACATAAACAAACAGATGTTAATAATATAAAACTAAATAAAAAATTTAAAAGTCGAGGCATATATTTATATTTAAAAATCTAAAAAGTTGAATTGTTTTGAAGCAGTTCACGAATGTCTAACATTGGATGGACATCTGGCTAGTATCAAAAACTTGGAAGAGTATTTCGATCGGTAGTTACCGGCTTTAAGGCCACCTATTTAAACTGGCATAAAGGAAATCCTGGCCACAACAATCATGAGCACTGTGGCGAGTTGTGGTACAACGACAATAAGTTTTAAATGAACCTTAATGATTGTAATTACAAAGAGTATTTTATTTGCGAGCGTGCTTATCAATAAAATGTTAATAAACATCTTATTTAAATCAGACATCTATTTATTTAATAAATAAAACAACCAAAAAAAAGTTTAAGTTGCATCGGCCGGGAATCGAACCCGGGCCGCCCGCGTGGCAGGCGAGCATTCTACCAATGAACCACCGATGCTTATAAAATTATTGTATATAAATATGGTTTCTTTAAATTAAGAAGACATCCCAAAATTAGATTCTTAGTAAACCTTTTTTTACTAATTGCAAGAGAGATTAAAAAATGTTACTATCTATGGTTTCATTATTATTATTCATTAAGACATTGTAACATTCCCACATATAGAATAATACAAAAACCTGACATTGCATTAATTACTGATAGATAATGTCTGTCATATACTTTATACATATATTTATATATATATATACAGTGAAACCTCTCTTGGGCGGACACTCATGGTCGCCCAATTTGTGTCCGCTCAAGGGGAGTGTCCGCCTATAGGAATATATTTTTTTTTTATGAATTCAAGTGGTTTCTTCCATTCAGCGTTTATTAAAATAAATAATAATGACTTCAAAATAATACAAAATTAACTTCCAGTTAATTTACCTTCTAAGTACATAGTATGTGTTAAGCTTAGTATAAAAAACTGAAAACAAATTAAAAATAAGAAAAAAAAAATAAAAATAAGGAAAATTAGCTTCGATTGCATTGGTTACACTTAATTCTATTGCGTCTTAAAAAAGTCATCTATTTTCGTTTGTCAAGCGCTCTTTAATTTTTTGTCCAATATGCAGGACTGCAAATGGCTTTCTAAAAGTTTTATATATTCAAACGCTTTATAATCGTTTAGAGCAAATTTTTTTAATTTCATGATTTCGGTCATCGCCTTATCATCCGAATCTATTTGATCATGGTCATAATCCGGCTCTTCCGGTTCTTCGTCGGATTCCGAATCATCCTGGTCTCCTGGGATTTCAATGCAATTAATGTCAAAATCTATAGATTCGTTTTCAGTAACGATCAAGTTATCAATTGACAAAAATTGTTCGAAGCTGATATCGATTTGAAATGTTTTTAGAAGTCGAGAGATGGAGCAAAAAGTGGCTAGTAGCAAATCGTCTTCAGGCTCAAAGTGGTCTATGCCTTCTCCAAATTTGTCAAAACCCGCTTTTTGAAAACAATTAAAACAATTGTCAAATTTGGCTGCCCACTTCTGATTTTTAATAAGAAAACTAGCTCGTCAGCGAACGTTTGTAAAAAAATTCGTGTCCCGCCAAGAGAGGTTTTCGTTCGTTTTTGTCCTTTTTTTAGTGTCCGCGTCCGCTCAAGAGAGTGTCCGCTCAATAGAGGCAAAATTGGTCTGAAAACCCCACCAAAACCAACGTCCCCGAAAAAGTGTCCGCCCAAGGGGAGTGTCCGCCTATTAGAGGTGTCCGCTAAGGGAGTTTTCACTGTATATAATTAGATTTTTCTTTATTTACTGTGAGTTTGAATCTTATAAAAACCGCGCACAGCTCTAACGGTTAAGTTGAATTTATTATAATTTAGAAGACAAGGCGATATTACACGAGTTCATTTATTCAAGAACAACTTAAGACTAACAGATAATTGTGCATTGCGTTATAACGAAAGCTAATTTCGGGCATTTAAATGTTTACAATATTATAAAGGCTGGGAACGAAATTACTCAGCGTTGGCTGGGAACGCAAATCTGCTGACAGTGAGTTATTTCGATCAATGCTGATCGATGGGGAGAAGCCTGGCTTAGCTGCTCTTTGTTTACAATTGCAACCTGTGAAAGTTTACATTATTGGAATGGGGAATTTGGTGTCTAGACTTATGTATAACGTGGACATATGTATATGTCATATATATATGTCACTTTCCTCTCCTTAAGAGACGAGCCTGCGAGTCAAGGTGACACTGAAGGGTAAAGTTTTGGCAATGTTGTTTGTTTTGTTGTTTTGGCAGCGTTAATTAAATAAATTAGTAAATATAATTTTCAAGTTGGGACAGCCCGACAGTAATATACCCTGTGGACAAAGGTAAAAGTAATAACAATTCCAAAATCAAAGAAAGCTATTGAGAAAATAAAATTATTATTTATATTAAATTGATTAAAACCTTGAGTTCAGAAGTTCATTGACCTATCCCGCTAAACGAACCGATGTTTTCTAGAAATAATTTTCAATTAAATGTAAAAACAGAATATTTTTTAGGAATTTGAGTGTCTTATTTAATGCAATAACATTCTTCAAGTATGTGTTATTCAATAAATTTTATTAAGGTTATCAGTTTAGGTGGACTATAAAGTTAAATATAACACATTCTTTCTGCATGATACACACAATTACACAAAATTAATGTATTTCCTTGAATCTGACATATAAAGATTAATGACAGCGTTAAATGCTGATAAGTAATATATACAATAGTATATCATGTTAAAAGTTGGGTATATAAGAGGCTGTTCTCTCAACTTTGTATTTAGTTCTTAGAAGTATTACTAAGTGAATTGTCATAATGAAAAACAGTTTAATTTTGTTGCTAATATCAGTGCTCTGCGTACACGAGAGTAAAGCGGTGAGTTTAGTGTACAGATCTCATAGGGATCAATATAAAGTGTTCTTCCGTTTTATTAGATATGTGAGGAACAGAGACAACTTGAATCAAACTGTGGCACCTACTGCTTTAAAGCCTTGAGACCCGTACTAGATCATGCAAAGGTCTTGCAGAGTCAAGTTCAAAATCCCCAAAATTTTATGCAAGAAACGGATAAGAAATTGGATAATATGCGTAAATTTTTTGAACCTTCAATGCTAAAGCAAGAGGAGAGTAATAGAAAACTAAATGAAGATTTCGACGCAAATCTCCAGCAAATCGAACATCAGCTCGGAAAAATGTGTGAACATGTAGAAAAGTTGGACAAGTTAGAGAATCAAAAAAAATTAACTGAAGACAATTTGCAGAAAAATATTAAAGAACTTCAGGGAAAGATAGGTGTACTTGATAAAAAATTGGATCAAAAGTTCGAGACTATTGACAATATAAATAAAACAACAATTCAAAAGCAATTTGTGGATTATTCCGCAAAATTACAGAATATTGAACAATTACTTGAGGCTAAATCTAGTTTGCTCGACAAAATGATTGAAGAAAAGTTTAAAAATCAAACTAGACTAACAAACCAAAATTCAGACTTAATTGCAAAATATGAGAATCAAAATAATCTTCTTCAACAAAAAATTGAATTGCTGCTTCCGAAAACTTTTACGAAACCATTAACAAAAATAGGATCAAAATATTATTATATTGAGGAAACTGAAGAGGTCAACTGGTTTGTCGCGTTGCATAAATGTCAGGAGTTTGGAGGACATCTGGCGAGTATTCAAAATGAAAACGAGTTTAACGAATTAATACAATATTTAGAAAATACGGATTATTGGATTGACATCAATGATCTAGGAACGGAGGGAGTATTCCTTTCAGCAACCACAGGTGTTGAAGCAAACTATTTTAATTGGCATCCAGATAACCCAAGCAACCTCGACAATAGCGAACATTGTGGCGAATTGTGGCACATTGATTGCGAAACTTTAATGAATGATGCTCCCTGTACGCAAATCCAATTCTTTATATGCGAGCCCAAGTATCAATAAAATGTAAATTAGTGTCTAATAAAATTATATCTAATTGTAAGAACAATTGGAAGCAGACAACAAGTGTTTCTTTTTTGAACGTTTTTCAAAAAGTTTCTGAATATTTTACTATCATTATCATTATTTATTTCGAATAATTGGTCAAATATATTTGTTTTGGAAAACTTTCAGACGGAAAGACTGTGCATTTGGTATTGTCTTATACTCTTTGACTAATACCATATCATTTAGCTGTTATAGGTAATGTGGAATATTAAAGGGTATCTAGAATTCGGCAATCTTCATACTCTAACAATAAGGTTTTTTGCAAGTTATAATTGATGCGCACCTCTTAAAGATAACCCCAAGCATTGAATGCTGATAAGTAATGTATGAACTATGCAAAAAATTAGGTATTTGAGGTGTTGTTTATTAATCAACAAATTTAGTGCTTTCAAAGTGATATATCAAAATGAAAAACAATTTGATTGTTATGCTAATATCAATACTCTTAATGCAAAAGAGTGAAGCGGTGAGTTTACTGCTCAGATCATCTATCAGATGATATATAGTCTATCCTATCCATCTTTAAAATAGAGTTGTGAAGCAGGGAAGCAACTTGAGTCAACCTGTTTACATACTTTTACTTTTTAAACAAACCTCCACAGAGTATACAAATAATTAGTTAGTTAAAGTCATTTTAAAAAGTGTATGAGCGCTCAAAATAAATAGTAAAATGCAAAATTGAGCTTAATCAACAGAAAATAATATTAAGTATGAAATAAAGAAAATTTGATCTTTTATAAGTATCTTTTTGCGAGCTTTCTTCATTTTTCCATTTTTGTCAATTGTATTTAATAGTATTATTGCAATGACTTTAACCTCTCTTTCTACATATATATTAGTTGGGGGCAATACAATAAATAGTGCAGCGTAAAATTGCTATCCACATGCAACATGGCAATATTCAAATTCTGTGCAACAACAACAGGCAACGGCAGAGTACAAAAGACGAGGCAAAAGTTGTCGCCATCAAAGCTCGACCGTCCAAACCGAAAAGACAGCTTGCAACTCGAGTATGTGTGTGTCTGTGTGTGTGTGTGAGTGTGTGTGTCTGTTGCAGATCGGACTTGGGGCGGACAGCTGCACAGTGGCAGGCAACGGTGGCAGTGCCATTGCCGGCAATTGGCCCTGAACGAGGCAAGATCGAACGCTGTCGCTGCCCATGCGGAGGAGGAGTTGCAACTTGCAACTTGCAACTGGCAACAGCAACAACATCAGCAACAGCAAGAGCAACAGCAACTGAGGCAGCTGCAGCACTATCGTCCTCCAGTTGGAAATATTACAAGAATTCAATGCGCATATCAAAGGCGATCGATAAGTCACGATTTTGTGGTACGACTCTTGGCGACTTCTGATTGCCGCTTGCCCCCCAAACCACTTTGCCACTGCCACATTTCCACATTGCCACAGACAGCAGCAACTCCTTTCAGTGCTTGCCGTTGTAGTTGTTGCCGTTGTTGTTGTTTTCGTCAATTTATGCAATTGCCGTTCAAAGTCTGCAATTATGGATGACATTTTTGCTCTTGTTGCTCCTTTTTTTATTTTTATTTCCATTTCCATTTGCTTGTTGAACTTTGTTTTTTGTTTCTATACTCAATAAAATTATTGGAAATTTAGAAAAGAGGATATATTCACTATATGTAACAGACTGAAGAACTGGAGAAATTCACTCCAGACCTTTCTACTGGGAGTAGCTTTTAAAGTGTTTGTATGTCTGATTTTGACTAGATACATAATATGTATGTAATGTAAGAAACAGCTGATATACGGGGTATCTCGCAGTCGAGGAATCTCAACACATCTATAATTCGGATAGAAAATATCCCTCGTTTAATTTTTGTTCAAAGCAATTGTATTTCTTTGCCAAAGTCTGATTAGCATTTTGTAGATTAGTATTAGTTGTAGTCTAGTAGAATGACAACAAGAGTGGGAGAAAGAGGCGATGCGAGAGAAAATTGAAATGAGAAAGGGAGAGAAACTGGTGAAGAGAGAGACGAGAGAAAACCTTGACCTGGCCTAAGTTATATTTTGTTGCGCATAAAGTTTTACAAGTTAAGTGCTATATATGAAATAAATGTTTTAATAATATAGAAGGCAAGGAGAACTTTGCATTTATTAGAATAAATACGAAATAATACAATTATTTGTAGATTATATATAAATTGAGAGAAATATTGAGAGAGCTCTTACAAAATGTGACTGACTCATAAGTGTGATTATAGTTCACCTTTGCCATCGATTAATTTGAAAACACTAGACAACATAATTAAATACTAATTTGTGTAATTGATAGCTAATCTAAATGATTCACTGATAACAGAAAAAACAGATTAATAGAAGTTCAAGCAAGTTTAATAAAAGTGGCAGAGGTTAACATACACATAAAAAATGTAAAAAAAATTATAATTGCTGAAAAAACTAAAGTGTATAAAATTAACTTAAGTAAAGACCTAAACAGACTTAAATGTTCATGCTTTGATACTCATTCATATTTAAATTTAATTTGTTGTATAGTGTTTTTAAATCGTGTGTTATTCAGTGGAATACGTCTAGCAATTTCAGTTTTCTGAAATCTGTCTAACAGAACGGTAAATATTAAGAGAATCACAATGAAAAAATATTTGATTTGGATGCTAATCTCAGTGCTCACCGTGCAGGGAAGTAATGAAGTGAGTATCTTCTTTCAATCTAGTAAAACATATAAATTGTCATATCTTTTCTTAGAACTGTGAAGAATCGAGGCAACTTGAGTCTAGCTGTGGCAGTTATTGCTATAAAGTCGTAAGACCTATCTTAGATCACACGAAAACACTGCAGGACAAAGTCGATAAAGATGAGTCTCTAGAGAAAAATAATATTGAAAGACTTCTACATGAGAAGTTTCATTCACTTCAAAATGCAATTCAACAAGAAATCCAAAGTCTAAAGAAGCCTATAAATACACAACCATTTAGGAGGATTGGATGGAAATATTATTATATTGATAATGTCAAGGCGATGAATTGGTTTGAAGCTGCCCACAAATGTCATGAGTTGGGTGGACATTTAGTAACCCTTCACAGTCAGGATGAACTTGAAGCATTGACTTTAGAATTTAAGCAACGTTTTTACTGGATTGATACCAATGATCTTGCCAAAGAGGGTGAATACTATTCATTGACAACAGGACTAAAAGCACCATTCCTCAATTGGTATTCTCCGGGTGAACCCAATAATATAAAACAAAACGAGCATTGCGTTCAGTTGAGAGAAGTGAATGGAGTTTACACGATGAATGACGCTCGTTGTGCTGATCACTGTTATATTATTTGTGAAAAGGAATTTAATTGAATATTGAATAAAGCGAATTAAAATTTCTTTTTACTTGCAGCCATTTATTCATATGCTAACTAACGAATACAAGCAAAAAAATGCTCAGACTTCTATTATCAATATATTGCTAATCTAATAGAGAAAACATAACTATTGTCTATATATTCCAAAAAAACTGTGAAAACTACCAAAGTACTGCATTAGAATTTACACCACCTGGAAATATTTTGTTATTTAAATTTTAATGTAAATATTTCAAATAAATTTTTGACCAAATTATACAGATGATGATATAAGTGTATATTATATAAAGGGCCATTTTTTTATAGCCCATATAAGGTCTCAAATAACAATCCGAATAAACTAACGTAAAACCTATAGAAATTATTGTAAAATTCAAAGATATCTTTAAAATGTACCTCTTCAAGTGTTGCTCACTTTTGCCCACATAACTGCAGTTCTCATGTGAACACTTGTAACTGCCCTCGGCATGGGATAGCAGGTGGGTCTTGAGAGCTTCCGTAGTGAGTCCTGCATAGTGACAGTTCTCAAGATGACATCGAAAGCGACGTTCCACCTCAGTGTGAAGAAGTTCATGTTGTTTCAAGGAGAATCTGAAAGTGAGAAAATTGGTAACTATAAAAACGAAAGAGATTAAGAGAGTTGAAGGAGGCTCACGAAAAGTTTATGTGACATTGTACGTCACACAATGCTCGCATTTATTTTATTTCAGCTTTTTTTTTTGTATTTTGCATTTTATTTGAAAATTTTTTAATTACATTAAATCAAAGCAAAAGTAATTCGCACCAAAGTCACGTCTCAGTCAGAGGCACGTTCTATGGAGACACGAACCTGAACCGACCTAGGCCATGTCCACGTCCATGTCCATGTCCATTTCCATGTCCGTGTCCACTCAAAAAAGGTTCGTTCCGAGTTGTCGGCCCACAATCCACAATGCAAACTCGTAGGCAAAACTTTTGTGCACATCAATTACAGATGCTAATTAATCGAAACAGCTGAGAGTCGTCGACATTCTCTAACGCCAACGTTGACTTTAAATTAGTCGGATTTGGGGTTTCTATTTTGCATTAGTTAAAGTGGACTTTGAATTGAGCTTAGAGTACATTTCAAATTATTTCAAAGAACAATTGAATGTCGGCTACTTGATAAAGATATAAAAAAATGTTGCTTTTAAATTATCTCGAAAGGTTCTCGATTTTAAAAAAAGGGAAGAGGACGTACTTAAAAAAAATTTAAGTAAATTTTTGGGTTGTTTAAAGTATAAGAAACAAAAATTTGAATTTAAACTCATTCCCAATTGGTATAAAGTAACACTTTTAATGCCATGCCAAATTAACATAAATTTGGATTTGAAAAGTACGCAGTCCAAAGGATTGCTAGACTTCAAAACTTAACCGTTTGTTTTTTTGGATTCAAATAGAAATGAAATCTGACTTGAATAACCATCGTTTCTTTAATAATTCAAGGCTCTTATTAACCACATATCATACCAAAGAGATCGAGAGACATGTATTTTTGTTTTAATTGTATGTAGTGCAGTGTTGTTTCGTGTTTAATGCCACAACAACATACACACATACGTTCGCATAAATATTGAAAGTGTTAATTTCCGTTGCTCATTTGGAATTTATGCAACGTTGGCTCGAGAAAAAGATTCTTCTTAATAATGCGCGACATTAACAAAGTTTCAATCTTTAATCTAAATTCCTCTTAACGTCCACAATGCTAGAGATGGCAAGTGTAGAGAAAGAAGCAGAGATAGAAGGAAGAAGCAGAGATACGTGATACGGCATAGTGTGTTCAATGGGCGGTGGGCGGCAAAGTGGGCGGGGCCACGGCTGGTGTTGGAGACATTGTCATGCATTTCTAATGATGCCTTCGCGTGGGCGGCAACAACAACGATAACAACAACAACAACAACAGCAACGTTGCTGTTGATATGTGAAATGTCACTTTGTATGGAGTTTGAATAGCAACGACAATGACAACGAAAACGACAACGACAACGACGACAACTGGCAGGATGATGATGGGCGTGGCAGGTGGCAGTTGGAAAGTGGAGATGTGGACACCAAGTCGCTGTTTCTGCCGTTTGAGACTTGACAAAAGGATGCCATTTCACCTGCAGGAGTTTACCGTAAATTGTTGTTGTTGTTCATGTTGCTGTTGCTGTTGCTGATGTTGCTGGCGTGCACAGGGATAATGGCGCCGCCGGCAACAACATAATGCTCCAATGAAAGCAAAGCGAATTAGATGCAACAACAACAGCAGCAGCAACAGCAACAACATCAGCAACACCAACAATAACAACGAAAATTATCTTTCGCTCCGTTCGTTCGTTTGCCGGCTTGTATTTTCAGTTATAACATTAACTTTTATTTCCTCAACTGCATTTTACACCTCCTCCCAACTTTTTCGTCCCTCGTTCTCTTCTTTCTTTTCAGTTCTCTCTGCTACTAAAAACTAAAACTTCTCTAGCTTTAACTGTCTCGTCTTGCTAATTCGCATCTCTCTTCTAAATGTCAGATACTTATTTTAATCCTCGAACCCCAAAGGACATTAGCGTAAATTGAATGTATCTATGATAATATAGAGTTGTAAGAGGAAATAGGTATCTTATAAAGGAACTGAGGCTTATTAAAGTAACTTCAAGAAACTGAAAATTATTTTAATACTTTGCACAAATTTCTCTTCCATTTATGAAAGGCTTTCTTACTATGGTGAAATGCATATCAGTTATGTTTTTATTTAGAGGTTTAGATTGATTCAGGCTAGATAAAAATTGCATCCTTACAAGCTTTAAATGTCAATTATCTAACATCCAAGGTGCATTTTTAGCCAAGATATTTGAAAATCTAATTATCACATGATATTTAGTTTTATTAAACGAAATAATAAACAAAATAAAAGACTTCAAGTTGAAGCATTTAAACACTGTTGAAAGGGAAAGAAAAATGACAACTTAATTGAGCTCTACCTAAAACTTTTCCTCACTTTTCACCTACTGGGATTTTAGATTAAGCATCTTCAGCTAGAATATTTAAAAATTAATATGAAGCTGATCGCATGTTGTTCAAAATTCGCATTTAGGGGGCAGAATCAAAAGATATCTAACGTCAGACTAAAATCAAATATTTAAATGTCATCCACAATAAATAGAAAACTGTAAGTTGAAGCATTTAAAATCTAAACACGCCCCGCAAGGCGAATAAGAAGTAATATTTGAAAGGAGGATGTGGATTACGATGTGGATACGGATACGGATGGTGGTATCGAGGTAGCTTCATTGCGATTAGTTGACGAAACGTTTCACGCCTGGCAACGAAAACTTTGCCCTTTTGTTCTGCAGCCAATGGGACATGGAGGAGTAAGGAGTTAAAGGAGGGAAACGGAGAGGAGTTTTTCCTCCCTGAAGGTGTTGCTGGCCTCAAAGTCGAACTGAAGTCTACAGAAATCAGCAGAGGCAGCAACGGCAGCAGCTGCACGCGGCAAAGAAGCTGTTTGGCTTTCGGCTGGCGGTGTTGTGTCAACTTTTGCACGCCATCCATTAGGTAGCGAGAAGGGAAAGGGAAACGAAACGAGACGAAACGGGTAAGGTGGGAGACACAGCAAAAGGACATGCTAACGGAAGCCCAAGATGCTGAGCAAACATGTCGCGGGTGCGGTGCAGGTGGCAGGTGCAAATGTATCCTGCTGCTCATTGTCAGCTGCATGCTGCATGTCCTTTCTCCTTTCTTCTACTTATTGCTACTACACTTAAAAAATCAAATGACTAGTGTCTTAAATCTAGAATTGTTATCTTAAGTATTTTGTTTATAAAATTAAACCAAATTACTAAAACTAAGAATACCAATCTAAAAAATCTTAAGTTCTTAATGTAAGGAAACAAAATCGAACATTCTGAAAGAAATAAATGTAGATGTTTTTAATATCATATTATGATCATAGTAGATTAAAATGATAACAATAATCCATTTAAGAAATTTGATGAATTCTTCAAAAGATGTTAAAAAGTTGTTTTATTATTGAATATTTTATAAGTTTTGTTTCTTAGAATTCTCAAACTGTTCTAGCGACAAAGAGATTACATTAAACTTGATCGCCGAGATCGATAATCTCCGATTATAATTCTTAGCTTCAGAATGAAATCTTTATTTTATACACCCTCATTTTTATAAGTGTACTTCTTCTTCTGAAAATGTCTTAGACAATCGCATGTGTAGTTTGCAGTGGGTTTTGCTTCCAGTCGCAGTCAATGTTGTTGTGCTTTGGCATTGTTGTTCCCAAAACTCGCATAAATATTTATGACAGCCTTCCTTGTCTCGTGTCTTGTCTTCAGAGTCTTTCAGTCTAAGTGTGTTTGAGTGTGTGGCACAAGTTTTGTGCCGCGGGGTGTTAGTCACCAGTGCAGCGACAGCTTCCGGTGTCACTCACAAGGATGTGAGCTCAAGTTTTACCAGTCAACCCAGTAGCCAGTAACCCTCCCTCCCCCTACTACATATACTTATATCCATATAGTACTTCTTGTACTCCTCAGTCCCATTCCGTGTCCAAACTTCATGTAATTGGTACGTAAGTCTTGTGCCATCTTTTGAGTTCCAAGTTTTGTTGTTCGCTTGTGCGACATTAGCTGGATTTTGATGGTTCGTCCTGTGCTGCATGTGAAATTAGTTTTTATCAAAGCGACTGCTTTGGTGGGCGTGGCTCTGCACATTTATGCGCCCATGTGTAATTAGGGAAGTGGCCAAACACCTTTTCTTCATTTTCATTTTCATGCTTATCTGCATGGCAACAGAGACTTGAATCGTCGCCGGAAATTACCGTTAAATGTCACCATCTTACCCCTTGCACTTATATTCTTTAGTCTTCATTTCATTAGCCTTCCAAAAGGGGATTCCCACAATTCCACTTCTTACAAATTCATCTCAAGGGATATTAAATTCGTATATTCATACAATGTGATTTGAGGATTTTAATTTAATTTTAAAAAAATATCAGAAAATAATAAAAATATAAATCTGTATAGATAAAAATAATATGTATTATAAATTCAATCATTTTCAGTTATTATCTGAATAATACAATTATAATATTTATAGTATTTTTGATATAAATGATAATGTAATAATAACAGCAATCTTACTTTGGTACAATGTCAGATGGGTTAATATCTGATCGTGTTCTTTACTTTTGTAGAACAGAGTTATAAATGGATAGTACTAGGGTCGAAAAGAACTTTCCTGCAATTCCTAAAGGTTTCCATACATTATAATAATTTTATACCTTTTTGAGTGCTAAGTATAAGATGCATTTGATTACCAGTCGATCATCGTGAGATGTATTTTCTGTGATCTATTTAAAATAAGCTTAAACTTACTCACTTGCCCCTTTGTTAGTCATCTCTTTTCCGATTCAGTGTGGTAAATAGGGTCTGTCTAAGCCCAACCCAAGAGAGTTGACTTGATATACATTTATGCATGTTGATGTTATACTCATGAGCTCATGCCACAGGCAGAACAACAATAAGGAGAAGTTGGAGAAGAAGACCATCAACAACTACGATTGGAACTTGGAGCAATCCACATCAGAAAAGAATAGAACAGAACAGAACACGTTCTGTTGCCAACCGACCACAAACCGAACAATGTCCGACTCAATTTCGCAGATTCATAAAAGTGAATGAATGCGCTGGGATAGGAGAATGGCAATCCCTTAAATCGATGGATGTGGAGCGAGTGAGTTGGCATTGGAAATGGGAAATCAAGTTTTGTGAAATTGACTCTCAAGTGATGACTGGACCTAGACTGAAAGCATGTACATGAACATGGACATGAACATGGGAACGGGAATGGGGATGAGGATGAGAACGGGGAGAGACCATTAAAATGAATTGCACTGCACTTTGTGCCATCAACAGAATCAACTCCGGGACAACGAATGATGCAGCATAGGAATGACTTAAAATACAAAATAAAATAAACTAAAAGCGCAGACAGAGAAAGCAAAAAAAAATAAAACAGAAAGAAAAGAAACACGAAGAAAAACAGAGGCAACAACGAATTGGAAATGCGAAATGCCAAAGCCAAAAGAGCCAAAAGAATCCGAATCCTATTCCGATTCCGACTACAGCCAAACAGAACAGAACAGAACATTGCACGCCATTTCAATAAAAGTGAATTGCCCAACGACAACGAGCATGAAAATGGGAGAAGGAACGAAGAAGAGAAAGAGGAAGAGCGAGAGGCTGTGGACGAGAACGCCTCAAACTTTAGACTGATGCTGATGCTGGCAAAGTATCCGCACAGGACCCATCAAAGCAACCAGCCAACAGGAAGTATACTATCTAGAGATGTACGCATTGAATACTACAGAAATACTACACCATTTATACGAATATACCAAAGAAATACCAAACTGGATGGGCAGATTATCTTAATAGATCTTTGGGAATTGAAGAAATATTTAAAATAAGAATTATGATTATTATTATATTTATTAACACTTTTATTGCTTCTTATATCCCAAAATAAATGTTTTATTTTTAGTCCTTCATAATACTTATTTAGAAGAAGCATATTCTACGTCGAAAGTACTTTATTGACATAGTCTATGCTGTGTAAAAATTTCCGCCTTATAGCTCTTTCTATTTCGGCTCCACGATGCTAAGTCAGTCAAAGAATCAGAACACAGAGTTTTAAAGGTATACAATAGATTTTTTTTTTTAGTACATATTATTGTTAATTGCATGTTTCGTGACGGTCCGTGTCATGTTATCATCTCTAATGAAGCTAACCAGCTACCCGCAGTCAGCAGCCGTAAAAGTTGAGTTAGTTCAAGTCTGGAATTCCGGAAGTGAGCTGCGCTGCGCTGTTGACATGACTGACGACGTCGCGTCGTCCTTTTCTCGACTGCGGCAATGCTGAAACTTTGTCGAGATTGCCCCCCCCCCCCCAAAATCCTACCTCCTGTTTTCCACAATCTTTGCTCTCAGTTGATCTGCGAGTCTCGGCTCCTTGGCCGGCCACTTGGTCTCGTTAGTCGTAAAAGCAAAGTATCTACATCAAAGCGCGCACGACAATAACTTCAAATGAGCATTTTAATAAATTTTTCAAATAATCACTTGAAAAGTGGAAAATTCTCTCACTCTCTAGCTGGCAAGCCCTTGCTTTATGCATTCAGTTATTCCCAGTCAGACTTCAGTCTCAAACTCAGTCTCAGATTCAGTTACAGTCTGAGTCCCAGTCTCTGTCTGTTCTGGCGACTTGCAGCAATTCAACTTAATGTTTGCTTAAGGAATTAGTTGCAACTTGGCAGCGAGCATCAACTTTAGGATATGGATATGAATGTGATTGTGAATGCGAATGTGGACAAGAATAAGGGGCCAGGACCAGAAGACATCGTCAAATTGCAGACTGAACAAGTTATGATTAGTTATGGCTGATACATAATTGGATCTGTCGAGTCCAATAGCCATTCTGACATTTCCACTGAACCTTAATCCTCTGAGTAAAAACTAAAATACAACCAATGCAAAAAATCGGTACAAGACTAAATATAAACTATTTAGCATTTGTATTTTTGGTTTTTTTTCTCTAAAAGTCGCTGAGTTCTTACTTCTTCTTATTGTTTTATTCAGAAATGTTAAGTACTTTACTTTTTTGTGATTCAGAAAGAATCCCTGAGTAAAATGTGTGACCTACTAAATCAGTAGTACTGATACATATAAACAATAAAGTATAATCAGTCAAATAGCAACAACATTTGATAGATGTGATTGATTGCACTCACACTTGTGATTGCAGTTAACATTTGACATTGACATTATCACTATACTCTAACACTATTCAACAAAAATCAATGTATAACATTTCTGAACTCATAGCTGTCATAAGTAATTCTTTTTAAACTATTAATCATAGAATTTAAGAAAAATTATTGAAAATAAAGCGACAAAATTACAAAAATTTTATTAAAACTCTTAATAAACTTAATGAATCAAAGATAATAAATATAAACCAAATTGGAATATAAAATGGTGTTATTTTTTATAAGAATACTTTAGGAGGTTATTAAAAGACTTTGCTTAAATTCTCACAATTCTTGTTACCTAAGAAAAAAAAAAAAATGGACTGACTCTGTCATTTAAACGAACATTCAAATCACTATCAATTTTGTTTATTAGTGTTATAAAATTATGTATTATTTCAACGTAAATCTGAGGATTTGTCTGGCTATTTTATATGTGTATAACATTTCAAGCGCAACAGTAAACATCAATTGAATCGCAATGCGAATTTATTTAATTTTGACACTAATCGCAGTGTCTGCAGTACAAGAGAGTAAAGAAGTGAGTTATCAATTCTTATAATAACTAAAATTATACTAAATCTCGATTTCTACATGCAGAGCTGTGAAGAATCCAAACAACTGGAGTCTACTTGTGGGAATTATTGTTTCAAAGCCGTGAAACCAATATTAGACCATACAAAGCTGTTGCAGAGCAGAGTCGATGACAATTTTCAACGAGAGAATTCTATAAGTTCAGAGAAACTAAATAATATCGAAAGATTGCTTCACAGTCTTACTGAAGTTGTCGGTAATAAATTTACATCTCTCGAACAAAAAATCGATGAGCAAATCAAAAGAGTAAACGAAGAATTACAGCCCATTAAGCGAGACATCGGTTTATTGCAGCAAAAGTTGGAAACTTTACACAGAAACGAGGGAAATGTTGATAAGGCTGATTATAAAAATTTTCAACAAAAGATTGAGAATCTAAGTGAACTCTTAGTCAATATTGAAAAGCGTCCATTTCAGAAAATTGGAACGAAATATTATTATATTGAAAATAGTCAAAGGGTTAATTGGGTTCAAGCTAAAAATAAATGTTTCCAGTTGGGCGGACATTTGATAAATCTACAAAATGAAAATGAACTCAAGGCAGTCAGTGCCAAGTTAACCGAACAAAATTATTGGCTGGATATCAATGACGATCATTTAGAAGGCGAATATATATCGGCAACTAGTGGAAAGCGGGCTCCATTCTTGAAATGGAACCAAGGTGAACCAAATAATATTATTCAAGAAGATTGCATTCTACTTCTATCTGTTAATTCAAAATACCTTATGAACGATGAACGTTGTAACTCTGAACATTACTTTATCTGTGAGAGGGAATAAAATGTTATGATTATTTTTTGAATAGAAATATTTATTTTAAGACATTCGTCAACTAACAATTTTGTGGAGAACTTACGTTTACATATTAAATGTAAAGTTTTTTTACTTAAAAATTTGTTTTGTAAAAGTATTTCTGATATTTTAGAGCCGATTTGTGTCACTGTTCGAGTATAAATAAATCTAATAATTACTGAAGAAATATAAATTTGTAATTTCACGTCAAATTAATATAATTAAATATTTTAAAACAAATAAATGGGTGTAGTTAATTATGTATTATACGGTTGTTTTAGTCGTCTACTATCGGTCAATAACAATAGTAGTGGAGGCATTGTGAATAACAATGAGAATCAGTTTAATTTTAATGCTAATCTCAGTGCTGGCAGTGCAGGAGAGTAAAGGAGTGAGTTTCCCGATTTTTGATTTTTCGACAGTTTGTGAAGAACAACTTTGGATCGGCGATAACTACCGGTTTTGTTATCAGGTTTTAAAACCTCTCTTGGAAAACTCACAGATATGGCAAAGCAGAGACGATGAAAAGAAACTATATCTGTGAAAAGGAATAAACATTCGGAAATCTATGAGTATAAATTGGTATTTTCTTAAAGTTTTAAATAAATCAAATCAAAGAAAAATAATTTAATTTTAACCAATTTACACAGCTAAATATAATTATTTGTTATGGCAAACTTTCGTATTATAACGTCAGTCATAATAATTGAGATAAATCCAATAGAAACATTACATTGAGCTGGATACTAAATGGTTGAAAACAACTGCCGTTGGCGTATGCGAAATTCTAAACAACATAACAATAGTTAGAGTAAAGACAATTCTAAAAATCTAATATTGTCTTTTTTTGGAGGGGTTGGAAAGGGACTAAAGTCCAGTATTCAAAGTTGTTTCCACTGTCCATATCCCTTTTATACACTATCTAAGAGTTCTCTAATTTTGACAAGCATTGTATATCAGAAATATACATTAAATATATTAATTTTGTTCTTGATAAGTGTAATGATTAAATTCATTGATTTAACATATGTAGTCAGATTGTAAGTATTATAGAACAAAAATCGTTCATCTCTTTCAAACTTAGCTAATTAAAGTGTGTCCTATAGGAAACATCGGTTAAAATTAAGCTTACTGTATGGTTAAAATTGTTCAATATCCTATGGCAATATAATGCTTATATAGAAAGAGTATTCAAGTTTCGTAGAATGCATTTCTTTCTTGGTTACTTTGTTTAATTTCTTTGTTTCGTGTGGACAATTGCACTTTTTGGTGGCATAGCCGCAGGCAGGCTTGATTTGCGAGTGCATCGCATACTTTGTGGCAAGTTGCAGTCCTGCCACATGTGTGTTGCTCCCTCTCTTTCACACTTGCTGTTAGTGTATGTTTTTTTTGGCGTAATTTAGCCGGAATGTCCAGCACTGAATGAGTTATTTTTGGTTACTTATTTGGCAATCGCAACAAACGCTTTTGGCCTGGAATTTTTAATTAATGCAAAATGCAAAATGCTCGGATGCACGGATTTCATTTGCAGCGCTTTTTCATTTGTTGCATATCTTGTTGTTGTCCTTATAATGGTCAGCAATGGGGTAAACAATAAATTGTATGACATTTTCATATGTGCAAAAACATTGGCGGAAAGGAGCAAAATCTCACATTGTATCTCCTGAGGCAGGTTTACGATTTCTCATATTATTTTGCAGCATTTCTAATTAGCGATGAAATATTTTTTGTTACGGGTGTGTAATGAATTTAGTCCTCTATATCTTGTTTAAGTAATTAACATTTACCTCCTTGTAGTTACCGAAATCGTTTTTATAACTATGCACAATAATTCAAAGTGACTCAGTACATCATTAAAAAAGAGTAGAAGCAGGCAGAAAATGGACTTCTGAATATCTCCGAGTCAAACAATCATTTAATGTAAGCTTGTTCAGAGAATTGCAAAGGAACTCCCAGTCATAATATTACATTTCAATCTCTATTGCGGAGACACAAGGACAATCTACAGAGAATCTTCCAGTTGATCAATCATCTCATTATGCCTCACTAAATATCTGATGTGGCATTAAAGAGTATTTTTAATACTGGGTTGATTGCTATAGCGTAACCATTACTCTTTAAATTTATCGGCTGTTATAGTCATAGAAAAGGTTTGTTATAAAAGTATACTTTCATAATAATATATAGGGTAAAACCTAGTCAAACAAGAGCATGTGACTATAACTATTGATATAATACTCGTACTTACTTTTTAGTCAGAATTTTACCGCATATGCCGCATTGAAATTTCTTGCGGGGATTATCCTTTGGTTTCTCAGACGTTGAATTCTCAGTTGTTTTTGTAGTTGATCCTGTAGTTGTTGTTGCAGCAGTTGTTTTTGTTGTTGCTGTTGTTGCATGCATAGTAGCCATATGATTTTTGAGATTGTGCCGCCTGGCAAACTTGGCCTGACATTCTTTGCACTCAAAGATGCGTTCATCCGTATGATTTCTCAGATGAGCACGAAGGGAATGTTTGCGGAACTGTTTGGGACAGCGTGGACATTGAAGGAGCTCGTTTTTACCAATCGAGGAATCACGGGAATGAAAGAAGCCATGATATAACAAATCCGATTCGTATTGAGAGCTAAAGTCGCACAGGTCACAGCGCCAGGATTTGGAGTGCAAGTCAGAAATGGAATTGGAAATAGTGTTGGATGTAGAGGCGATGGGTTGACAACTGCGTGTATGTCTTCCAAGTGCCTGAGCGGACTGAAAGCTTCCACCACAACTGAGACAGGCATGATTGTCCACAGGATGCGATTCCCGGCGATGCTCGACCAGTGCCTGAGGCGTCTCAAAGTTCAGGTTGCAACTGGTGCATTGTCTTCCCAAGCAACGCCTTTTGGCAGTTAAAGATGTCTCTTTTTCCGGCTGATCCGATTGCTCCCGCACCTCCTGATGAAGATTAAGAATAACATTGATAGTATTTATAAGATGTCGCAATGCTTTTAAATGCTTTCATCCTTACCTCCTGATCGTCCAGCACCTCACGCAGCATATGCTCAATGTCCTGCTCCGGCTGTGGATCAAACTTCCGTTTGGTTTGTCGTCTTGCATGTTGCACGAGGCTCCGATGTCGACGTGCCTCTTGAGGCGTCTCAAACTCCAGATTGCAAAGAGCACAATAATACCTTGCCAGGTGATGTTTGTGCTTCTCGTGTCGTTGCAATGCCACACGTGATCTTTGTGCGGCGCCACAAGTGTTGCAACGAAACCGACATTGATATGCATCCGATGCGCTGCCTGTGGCAACCAATCCTGAATGTTCTGTGGCAAAGTGACGACGCAACTGGAAATTGTAGAGGAAACTCTCGTTGCACACCTCGCATTGGATGGGACGGCGTTGTGCAATACAAACGGGCACGGATCGATTCAGTGCCAGGAGCACTTCCTTGTGTGTGGCATGCAACAGATGTTGCCACATTTCCTCGTTGCTGCCACATTCGAACTGACAATAGCTGCACCAGAAATCACCGCCTAAACGCTCGGTAAGCTCAACATGCGAGGAAGAGCGCCAATGGACCTGAAAGCATAAAGATTATCGATATATATCGATATGGAAATTGTTATGATTTTAGCGATACTTATCGATATGTAAAAATATACATTTTGCTGAAGAAAATGGGTCTGCTTTTACTATTCTATTGCTATCGAAAGAACTAGATCCCTAGTTTTCCTATTTCTACAATTTCATACATCAAGGTGGCATTGATTTTTGAATTGTCATATTTATATACTTAGCTCGACAAGAACACAGAAATATTTTCAGTTGAACTGGATCTACTTATCAGTACAGAACTAACTAATAATATTAAAAAACTGATTTCTGTGAAAGTAAGTAAAATTTGTATAACTTTACGCAACTATTTGTTATATATTTATCATAGATGCTACCTAAAGGCAAGTTACTTTCTAAACTCCCTTCGGGTGACTCTAAAGAGAAATCGCCAACAAAACCCAAGAAAAAGTCGCCTGACATGGCTTTTATCCAGGAGGAGCTAGCACGTTTGAAGCGTTTGGCGAACCCGAATTCTGAATTTAATTCAGAAACTACAAATAAATCGTAAATATATATTAATTGGCTCTTTTGCATTCGTTCGGAGGACAAGCTCGTAAGCCACGGACACCAGTGTTTTCAGAATACGGAAGTGAATCTCGCAGTGAACTTTTGCTTTAATTATTATTTAATAAACTATTTAATCAAAGTATGATCAAGATGTTTATAGTGGGAGTTATGTCTGATTTAAGTAACTTTTGAGACGCTCTTTTGGCTATATCTACATATCCTACCTGAAAAGTCTGCTCGGTGTTGGCATAGAACCGACAGGGAAGACACTGAAAAGGTGCTTGCCTCACAATGCTGCCCATGTGCTCGAGGATGGCATGAAGAGAATTCTGGCGATGAAGTTGCGTTTGTTGCTGTTGGAGGCGTCTATAGTGAAAGTGGGAAATGAGATGCTTTCCAATTAGATGCCTTGCCATGCTGTGACGACAGAGTTCACATCGAAGAAGATTGGCTCGACGACGACGACGACGAGGTTGCAATTGTTCCAAGTGCTCTCGGTGCTCACTGTGTTCCTCATGCTGAACATTGTGCTCTGCTTGTGCCACTGTCTTAAAATCTTTGGCAAGCGTTAAGTTAGCTCCTTCGAGGTTTCCCTGTTCCAATTCACGCTCTGCATCTGCCCTCTTTTGGTGATAAGCACTGCGTAGATGTTGCTCGTAATTAGTACGCGTTTTGAGGCGACGACAACAGATGTTGCACCAATAACTTGCACCCGGTTGTTGCAACTTGGTCAAGTCTATGTTTTCCCGATATTCCAACTGTTTGCTGCCTGGTACCCATTTGCCATGAGTGTGCTCTGCTGGCGGATGATCATGTGACTCCTCGGGCGGATCATCCCAGCTGGGAGAGATGCGTTCAAGGTGCGTGTGACGCAACTGTGGACGATGTTCGGGTTTCCATTTGCCACCTGTGTGTGTGGCAGGCACAGCTGGTGGCGAGTGACGACGTGGGTCGTAATCCTCATCAGCATGATCATCATGATCCTGATCATCATCATCAAAATCATCTGGTTCATCATCCTCTTCCTCCTCCTCACTAGCCTCTGGTGAATGCACAAATTTAAGCGGCTTAAAATCAGATTCTTCCTGTTCCCGCACCGCTTTCAATAAAGGATCAGTGCAGTTGGTACTGCCATGCCAATTGGAGTCCTCCTTGGTCCGTTCAGGACGTGCACTTGTCTTGCCTCCCGTCGAGACACTTTGCAGTTGCAACGAGGAGAAAAACACATCGGCACCCAGTTCATAGGTTGGATCATAGGCCTCCGTCAGAGACTTGGATGTCTTTCCTCCATGACTGGCTGTTGTCTTTCGTAAATAGCTACTAGGTGCCTCTGGTTCCGTAAAGTGAAAGCCATCATAGCTATGATCCGTTGCTCCCGTTGATGTTGTGGTCACCACCTGCTTTTCCTGCTGCGTCGGATTGTTGGCAATGTTTAAGCAACTTCTTTTACGATGTTCAATGTACTTCTCCAAACCCACAATTGTTGCATTGCACTTGATGCACAGATGTGTGTCCTCCAAGTCATCCGATTCGTTATGCATTGTAATTAGCTGTAAGGAAAGAATAGGAATAGGATTAGACATTCACCAATCAGAATTACCAATTTATTAATCTTAATGAAAGATCAACTTGATTCTCTAACAAGTGCCAATGTGTTGTTTCCGAATTCCTTTGCAAAGTACTCAAAATTTGCAGTCTGTAATCATCAGAAAGGTCTTACTTATGTAAGGTCTAACGTGTGAGTCTCTACTGTACTTCCTTGAGCAAACATAAAGCCAGAGTCCAGGGGAGAGACTAGTATTTGATTTATTGACCCATCAACTAAGCTCTTTTTGGGTCTCTTCATTGGTCAAATAGAGAGAGTTCAGTCAGCAAGCTGACCAGGACTGCAACCTAGTGGTCATATTTCAGGCCCAGTTTATTCATTAACCATGTTGGCAACAGCAACATCAGCCAATCCTGTTGCTCATCCCCGCGTTGCATCAACATTCACCACAGCGATGACATGACGTCGCGCCTGTGCGTATTCCCTGTTCTCTCTTCTACTCTATCTCCTCTTTAACATCCTTTACTCTCCACTTCTCTGCTGCTGTTATCCCTTTTGCCTGTTTTGTGTTCCTGTTTATGTCCGTGTCCGCCTGTTGGCATTGCGGCCTGTCACAAATGAAGTTTATTGCGTCTGTGTTGCGTATGTGTCTCGCTCTATACCTTGCTCACTCGCACACATACTCCCACTCTCCCTCTCTCGCTTTCTCTCTTTGTCTCACTCTAGCTCACTCGACTGTTGGTTGGGTTACGCTTCGCGATGCTAACTGTAAAAGTGTCATTTCCGCCATATGTGAACGCGATGAACGATGCGTCGTTGTCGACGTCGACGTCGGTACTGTTGTTGTTGTCGCTGTTAATAATTATACTCGGTACTGAAAGCTTAGAAGAGTTTTATAGCTTCGTGGCAATGTGTGACACAGATAGAAGAAGGCAGCCTTAGCCCTATAAAGTTAATTTAGATCAGTGTTTCTCACAATTTGCACCCGGGTGAGAAAGCTTTTTGTTTTGTATGTCCCGAAATCTTTTAAAGCTCAAGGATTTTCAGACTCTATCAAAAAGCTTTTTCACTCGGGGGCAAATTTCGACGACATTTTCTAATATTTCAGAAACTGGAACATCTTATTTGGTTGCTACCAAAATCTCTAAAGATTTGTGCATTTCTCTTGATAATCTTAATTTTATTCGTATCGACTTATCGAATAGATCTCAAAAGCTGTGAGATCAATATACTCCTCTGTGGGTTGGAGTGTCTCAGGACCTGAACGCAGAGTATCTCTCAGTCGTGTCAACTCGACTCTCTAGTGCTTACTTGCTTCCACAGTACAATTGCAGTGGCAGCAACAGCAACAGCAGCAGTTGGCAGTGGCTGTTAGAATTTATACAAACGAGGCCCATGTCTGAGGTTAAATACGAAAAACATAACAATTCTCACACTCTCCCCACACCCACTTTCTCTCATTCTCTCACTCTTTCTCTGCGTGGGCGGATGTCAAAGCATTTGGCGTTATTCTGTTGATGATATGGATGTGGATGCGAATGTTGGAAACGCAGCCTGTGTTGCTTTTCATCCATCTAAACGAGCGACAACGACAAGGACAATATTGGCCCAGACTGTGCTAACGGTGTTAAGGATGCGACCATTGTTGTTGTTCTTACTGTTGCTACTGTCGTTGTTGTTGTTGTCGTTGTTGTTGTTGCTCTGAGTGATAAACGCGCGTTTGTTTAACAATTAACGTGCCTGCAACACATGCACAATTATTTATACAACTACTCAGCCCACACTCTCTCCCTCTCTTACTCCTTAACTATTGCAAGTATTTTGGCTGCGCTGAGCTGTTACCAATTTTTATATGGCTAATTAGTAGGCTGGCTGATTTTCAACTAAGAGCGAGCGTAGAAGGGCGGCAAGAAGTGGGCGTGTGTGTCTGTGATTCATGATAATTGCTTATTACACATACACAAATATTTACATGCCTGTGTGTGTGTGTGTATGTGCGTTTGTTGTGTTGAGGCGTTTAAACAACTAATTGCCGTCTAATTGCACATATCCTGGAATTTATGTGGTGAGAACCAAAGTCAATGTCAAGACAAGCAGCTTTAAATTAATGACATCTGTGAAGCAAGCGAATAAATGAGGAAAAGATTGAGGAACACATCACATAAATCCTAAGAAAAAAACAATCACAAATTAAATAAAAAAGTTATCAAGGAACAAATATAAATTTGCTTAAATTGTATATTTCTTAAAAAATCAATTTAATGGATCATAAAAAAGTTCAGAGGCAATGGATAAGTAGAGAATACTACAGTCCACCAAACATTACAGTACATTTTGATATCAAATACAACACACTATTCCAATTTAAAATGTGAGTTTTTGAGATATCTTCAGATCAACTAAGGAGATAGCAAATTTCAGGCAGAGAAGTAATAACGTTTTATAATTATAATATTAATAAAGTTACCCAATATAGAATAAGTCTCTTGGAAAGAGATTTTATTATCTAATCTTCTTAAATATGCTCAAAAGTAGGCTATACTTTTTTGGTTTTTGTTTAAAGTGCTTGTAGTTTTTATAATTAATTAAACATATAAGTTAATTACATTTTTAACTAATTAATAAAAGTACGAAAAATATTAAATAGCAGTTCAAAATATTTGCATATCATTATATACTTAATATATTCAAAAATTATTTTTAAAAACAATTTATTATGGCACATAAAATTGAGAGAAAATATTTGATCACTATACGAAGTCCTTTGAGAAAATCAATTGACATAAATATGTAAATTTGTATAATATTTATTTTTCATGTTTATAATAAAAAAGCGCTCTAGTAAATGTAAATATGCCAGTGATTACATGGGTATGTACCACAAATTGTGGCACATACGTACTCGTGCAGCGCCACTAATATTGAGGAATTAAATAATAAAAGCAGTTAAGAGCTGCACAAACACAATTGTGCCATTATTTGCATTTGTGACAACGACAACGGCAACAGCTCCCATCAACAACAATAAAAGCAAAATGGCAATACCAACAACAATAGCAAGGATAACAACAACAATAAGAGCAACAGCTAAACAACACGACATTGTTGAGGACATCATCAGCAAACAGAACAAACCGACAGGAAGTCAACCAGGCGAATGGCAGTCGAGGACGATGTGGACGAGAAATCCTCGTGGTTGTTTGATTCGAAAATTGAGTTTTAGCGGCGCAAATAAAAATAAAACTTAGAACAACAGCAGCAACAACAACAACAGCAACAACACCAAATGTTGAGCCATTAAAAAGGAGTTATCACCCAATTTAGCACCACAAGCGCGAAATAACGCACACAAACACATGGATGAGCATACAACATATACATATGTATGTAGATATACAATACAAAGTAGGGGTAAATGGGGTTGGTTTAGAAGGGGAGTTCGGGGGTATTCGCCTCAACATGCTTTTGCAAGCCATCGCCGTCAGTTGAACAACAAATAGACATACTGTACAACATGGCATTTATGTCAAACCCAAGCGGTCTCCATATGAATGGCTTCTGGGTGGGAAGGAACAATTCTGGAGGTGGGTAGAGGCATGTTGAGTAATCTTGTTTGAAGTTACGGTGCTAATAAATAAATACACCAGTAATGTTGGTCATGCAGTGAAGACTGAGTGATCAAGAAGGACAGAGAGAATCGGACTAATGCCAAATGCTCTTCTTGCAAAATTGGAGCTTCCCAAAATGAACAAATGTTCATTAACTTTACAAGTTACTTTTTGTAACTGTTATTGTATACGTATTGGGGCACCTCTTTGAGAGTCAGTTAAAAATAACTATTAACCAATTATAAATAAAATTTATTTATATTATATATTATTGTTCTATAACATTAAAGTTTAATGTAGGCCAAATAGCTCTGAATTTGCTTCACCAGCCGCTTGGAGTCGTCCCATTCAGAAGCAACCTGGCTTAGCTTGGGGATTATTCGACGAAAATCATCGACAAAGTTGAAGAGTACCACTTGTAGATGTCCGAGGACCCAGTCGGACCAGTAATCCGTCTCCTTCTGCTCAAATGTTTGCTCATGCTCTGTCACGACTTTAACGCAGCTCTCAACAATATTGAGAAGTAGGCAGCTTACATTTGATGACCGCTCCTCAACAGATCCCACGGAATAGTTCTTGGTATATTTGATGACTATATTGAGTGCTTCCCAAAGATACATTTGAGTTAATCGTTGATTCTGTGCAAAAACCCAATCCACAATAACATTGGCATCCACGATACACAGTTTCAACAGCTGCTCGACCATAAAACACTGAAGTTGCTCTTTGTTGACCCAAAACTCAGAGACTGCGATCAAAGCGTTCAACTGATTTACTGGACTGTTGACACACATCTGTGGGTGGAGTGTGAGCAGGAATCGTGGTATTAAATTAAAAAAAAAACTCACTTTCATCACTGGCAAATACTTGGTCAAAATGGATAGAACATGAGTTAATGATCTGCTGCCGAGATGGAGAAAAGTCTGCATCATTACATTGATCTTGATATCGTCATCCAATTCTGTAGCAGCCTCAATAAACCCACCAACTTCCAAAGCACTGGACTTTTTCCTTATGGCTTCCAACAGTTGCTTGGCCAAATTTGCACCGGGCAACAATTCATTAATATACTTGAAAACTGGATCTGGCGACACGGGAACCAATGGTGCAAAGGATTCTGGCAACATTTGCACAATATTCTGATGATAACTGAGACTGTGGAAGGGTTGAGTTAATTTTAAGTTGGCAATCAAAATAAAGTTAATTGCAATCATATACTTTAAATTGATTGTAGATTTCAATTTTTAAAACCACTAAACAAGTTTTCAGTCTATATATAACTATACCCACCGCATGCACTTCTTGAGAAGCTCACGCACAAACATTGCTTTGGGATGTAGATCCGGCACAGTGGTGCAATCCTCCCAATCCTCCCAGTTCCATTGATAGCGAAAGTTGCTCAAATAATGTGAGAACCATTTGACAAATCGATCAAAACTTGAGACGTTCATAAACTCCAATTGAGTGAAGAGTATATCAACTGCCTGATCAACAACTTTAGTGAATTGAATAGGTCGCATTTTACAAAGTTCTATGATTATAGCGCCATAATTGATGGTCGAATATAAAGAGTTGGGAAGGCGCATCATTTGTCCCAATATCACCTCCAAAACGCAGTGATCCAAGGCCAATTGGGGCTTGAAGAGTATATATGATATAAGGAATTCGGCGCAAGTCTTTCTCTCCAAATGATGAAGTTCTAGGATCTCCATAATATGAGATTCAATCACATGTCGCTCAATGTCGAGCTCATCCGGCAGTCGAGTTGTTGGAGGAGAATCGCTTATCTCAAAGAGATGAAAGGTGACCCAAGGGAGAGGATAAGAGACGCCTTTGGGATCTGGCGGAATCAAGGCGGTCAATTGATGTTGAAGAGATGAGCTTAGATTTTCATCAAAAGCTACATATGGACGCTGTAATTGCGTTTCTATCCATTGATCTCGATCAAGACGCAATATCTGCTGCCAAAGCAACTCCAGATAATCGTGTTGTGGCATCTCCTTGTTGCCCCAAATGCGCAACAACTTAACACCTTGCTCCGAACAACGATCCTTATTCATATAGAGTTGAAGACGTTTAATCAAAATTTGAAGTGCATTCTCTCGCTTCTCATAGAGCTCCCGTCCAACCAAAGGCAATGAGCTCAGTACCAAATGAGCATAGAAATCACGGCGAGTCTGTGGAGAATCCTCCTCCTCACAGACTGAAGCAAAGTCATTGAACAACTGCAACATTGATGCAACTGTCACCACACTTGAATTGACCAAATCCGAAAGCATCCACACCAGACTTTTTGCCTTCATCCACTGTGCCTCATTTAAAGAGTTCAACAGATGTTTCCTCAAGTCATGTACACAATCGCCTCCAAATTCATAATGACGCACATTCACCAATCCCACAAAAGTTGCATAGATGCCACTTTGCATGGGATATGTGGATACACATTCCAACAATATACGAATTATTTCCGATTTGTATTTGGGTATAATCTCACAGACAAGGTAACTGACTTCCTGTATGCGAATCGGAACCGTCTCACCTTTGTAGTACCCCAACACGACCAACATACTCTCAACTCTTGACAATAAGGCCTTGGGATCTGCAAGACGTGGACACTTTCGTGGCAGGACTTCCAACTCCTCATCATTCAGTGGATCGCGTCTGCGACGATTTTGATTCATTTTCTTTTCAAATCAAATAAAACTTGTCTCAAAAAAAATAAATTCAAATTGTTTTTTATAATTTTATTATAATGTTTGGCTCGGATCTGTCTCCAGTCACTGTCGCTGAACGAATGAATGAATTTTATAAATTGCCTATCAATGGAAAGACAATTTATTTGCAATCCAGCAATTCCAAAGCCTACTTTGAAAGGAACTTTTATTGCTTTTAGCAGTATTTACAGTCAGATCAAACAGAAATCGTTTAAAATCTGTTTTTTTTTATTCAGCTAGCAGAATTTTAGTATTTTGTTATCGATATACGTGTTCGATATCGATATAAGTATTATCTACGCTGTTATTGTGGCCGCTTTATATAAATCAGCTGTTGTGTCTACTCAACTTTAATGCTGCCACTTTTAAAATAAAATAATAATATGTTTATTAAGTTAGGCATATCATTTTAAGTAAATAAAATAAAGCCTAATTAACTTGTTTGGTCCTTATGAGCTTTGAAAAACTGCGGTATTAAAGCAGTAACATCCAAATAGTTTTAAGGTCAATTATTTTGAAAGTGAAGGCTAAATATAAATGTTGATTGAGGGCAGTTTCATAAAATATTGCCAAGTGAAGTTTAAAAGCGGAATGAATGTCATAAATATATAGTTTTATGGATAAAAGAAAAAAATCAGTCTGCAAATGAAATTTAGTTTGTGGCGCAGCGGGAACTGCGAAGATGCAACAAACCATCAACAACAACGACAATCGACAACCAACACCAGGCAACCAACAACCAACAACGACAACTGCAATTTGACGAACGTCATCAAAAATTTTACGATGCTCTTATGAACGAACCAAATAAAAATTATATGCCACATAAAGCTGATGACTGATCCCGGCACAGATACAGGCCTGCTCAAAACGAGAGGAAGGAGAACAGGTAACTAAAAGTCAGGAGTCATTATCGCCACAGCTTGGGTTCCCCTTCTTCATAATCGGGGAATCAAGGGGTGTATATTCGTATGTAAATGACACATGGTCATCAATGGCTATGGCAATGGCAATGGCAATGTGAAGATTCAGCTTCCAATTTTCCCTCCGCTGGAGACAACATCCCACAGAAGTTGCGACAATAAAACAGACACAAAAGCCGACTGCAGCTGATGGAGAGAAATCAAGAAATGAAATGAAATAATAATAAATTCTGCACGGTAAATTACTTCAAGTCGTAAAAGAAAATATGCAAATCGATTGCATTAATTTAATAATGATGTGAATAATTTTTGTTTTTTTTTTGCAAACGATCAACAGGGTCACAATAACGACTCAAGATTGCAGGGGCTTAAATCCTGTTCGCAAAATGCATTCTAAAATATCTTTTGGAAAGTAATAAACAGGTAAGGTGCAATGTACTCAATTGTTCTTAAGTCTAAATAATGTTAATCTAAAGCTTTCAAGTGCTCTCAAAGTAATAAAGTGATTTTATACGATTCAGCAGCTTTAAAGCTGCAAGTGAAAATTACATGTTATAAAATTATATACGATAATTCTTAAGTTTATGAACTTTTCAAGTACTGGGTACTTTCAAAACTTAATGAGCTTGCAGAAATTCAATTACGAAGAGCTTTAATGAGCTTTGCAAGTTATTATGAGCTTCGAAAGTTATAATAATAGAGCAGGGCTGTAATATAATATTGAAACTCCTCATTTATTTTCAAAAGGATAAAAAGATAATCATTTAAATATATACAGGCATTCTTAAGTAAAAATAGTAATCATTTTAAGCTTCTTAAAGCTTAACAACTAACTGACAAATTCATGTGGATATTGTAGCACTAAATCTGTGATAAACAGATCAATTTCCAATATGCCAATGACGGACTGATCGAGCCATTAGCATTCAAAATAAAGTCAATAAGAGGCGAACCATGAAATCGAACTGAAAAGTTATGGACCAAAATTAACTGCAAATCGTTAACAATAATTCAACGGACAGTTCGCCGATTGAGGATTGAGAATGCTGAGTGGAGAGTGGAGAGTCGAGAATCAATGAGAGGGGGAGGGATTTTTGTGAGGCTAGTTTGCATTTAAGAATCAGAAAAAGGCGAGGATACTTCGCAGATACATTTTATGTGCATATTTCACGCCAGGCGCGCCATCTGACTGTTTTTTTTTTGCGGCCCACGACGAATTCATAAAGTATCTCGCACTTTTAATGATTTCTGAGTTACAAGCTAGTCGAGTTGGCTATGGAGTTGCCATCCACACGCAGCAGGTACAATGCAACAATTTGGCGGCAACTTATGACAGGCGCAACGATCGCAAATAAACTCAAATGGCGGCCGGACCAACTGATCCTGATCTCAGATCCCAAAGTTTTTCAGCTTTTTCAGTGTGGGGCGCGAGAATTTATGCAGCTCTTTCGCCGCGACGACGTCGTTGTCGTTGTTGTTGTTATACTCTTCTTCAAGGTGGTATGATTTTCTTACCAAATATGTAATGCATTAAAGGAGGAGTGGCACTCCCGATCAAGGTGATTATCTGTTTCGATATAAATACTTAGAAATCTAGCTCTAAAGCTATACTGATAAAACTTGATATAGAATTGTGTGTTTGTTATAGACAGCGCATATGTTCGAATCGGTCGGATCAGATTATTGTATCATATAACTGTCAAAGGAATTATCTATAAAAGATTAATCCAAGGTATAAATATTTTTATTGTTACTTGAGATGTTTTATTCAAACTCTTAAGTTGATTATTGATATCTATACACCTATAATTTAGAGACAATAGGACTGCTATATTATATAGCTGCCATGGTAATGATCGTTCAAAAATCATTCTTTATTATGAAAAAAATTGTTGTTTCTTGAGATGTCTTAACCAAACACAGATCTAGAGTATTTGCTAGCGTCTCAAACATCCTGACCAAATATGATAAAACTCTTGAGTTCAGTATTCATGCAACCAGACTAAGTTTATCGAAAATCGGACGATTATATCATGCAGCTGTTGTAGAAACCGCTATTCTAAAATTTAATTTTGTATGGAAACTTTTTCTGTTTAATACTATTTGAATACAATTATAAGAAGAAAGTTGTTATCAAATACAATTGTACTTTCTACTATCTTTACTTTCTGTTAGTTTTTTTTTTCAATCGACATTGGAAGTGTATGAAATTTTCGGTGTGATCAAAATAACATATCTTTCTTGTTGTAGTAAAAGTTGTTGTTGTTATTGCGGCGGCTTTCGTGCGCACTTAAATTATGAATATTACCAAATGGGTCAATTCGAAATAAATAAGCAACGGTCCCAGTCTGAGGCTCAGTCTTAGTCTCAGTCTCAGTTCCAATCCCAAGTCTCAGGGCAGACGATCGAGGTATCGAGGTATTGGAGTATTCAGCATACCGCCAAATAGAGTTGTCTCTGTCGCAATTTCTCATTGAGCTGTCGTTTGGTTCGATCGGCTGTTTCCTGGCCAAGATATGGGCAGAGGGACTTGGTAACATCGGGTTTTGGCATTGGGCGGCGTTTAATATCGCTCATGCATCTTGTAATCTATGCGCAATTAGCTGCGTACATCAGATTTAGTGTTCTGATTGCATTTGCTTCATCTCCCTGTCTCTCTATCTCTTTCTCTAGTCGGTTATTGGTCATAAATATGATATGAGAATTCTTGTTGTTTTCGATTCACTCCCATCCGCTAAATATTTAGGAGACAAGCGGAAATCTATTTAATTTTGCCATAAATGCAAAATTTGTGTCGGCAATCGGATAAACGAGAAATATTCCACGTATAAATATCAAATGCAACTTGATTGGTTTAAGGAATTTTTACAGAGAGATATTAAAGACTTAAAAGTTAACTAAAATATAAAGTAATATTAATTGAAGATCATGGAACTCATCGCAAGCAGAAAATAGTCCTAGAACATTTGTAATTAATTAATGTCGAAATATTAATCAAAAATAGCATATTAATTAACCAGAGTTTGCCCAAAAGAATCTATTTTACTTAAACAATTAATTACTTTGCCCTATAAAATTATCTCTTCTATATGTGAAACTTTATTTAGATATATACAGTCATATTCTAAGATAATTTAATTAGTTACTTAAGTAACATTTTTGTGTCTAATGATTTTTGAAATAGAATTTTATTTGAAATCTCTGTCTGAAATGCTTTATTTTTTCGATAGTTGATGATTTTGAAAAGCTCTAATTATATTTTACAACCTGTAATTAAACAACATAACAAAACCTCTGATTGATCAGTTTGTAATTTGTTTAATTTTATGCTCAATTAACATGCAATACATGAAGTTCATTACCCGATTTCCTACATTATTTTTATGTCTAAATAATCAATTTAAGAGCAATTTCCAAGAGTGAGATCCCACTGTCTGTTCATGATCTTTATAGCAGTTCGTGGTGTGGGTGGAGGTAATAAATCCGCGTTAAGTGCACACTTAATAGCAGACACACTCCACACTCTCTTTGCTCCTCTTCTCGTCTTAATTCTCCTGACTACGAAGTTTCAGATGAAGGCGCTTCCGTTTTGTCCTAACAAAATGCGTGGGATTTTCAACGATCGTTGATCGTAAATTCCACAATTTGTTGAAGTTGCGCTTTGTTTCAAGTCAAGTCAAGTCAAGTGAAAGCATAAACTTAAATTGCCAAGAGCCATCAATTTTTATTAGCTTTAACATGGCCAAGAGTGGGCGTTAACCAAGTCTAATTGCAAGCAAATATAGTCAAATGATAAGAACATTCATTTCACGCCTCTTTCTAGATTTGTTTTGTTTTTATAGCGTCTCATCCAAAAAGTTCTAATTAAATAAACACCCAATGCCATTTGGGGTGCATTACGGTTTGTCTTAGATTTAACGATTCATTTTTAGGGCTCATAAAATGACGAATTTAACGAGCTTCTCGTCCATTATTTGACAGTTAACAACAAATAATGAAAAACCAAGTCCAGGTGACCAGGCGTGACAGATTGCCAGTTGCACCTTTGGGCCTGACCCGACATGTCACATGTCAAAACTGTTGATGGTCATAAAAATAATAGGCGACAAAGACAAAGACAAAAACAAAAACAACAATTGGTTAGAAGTTTCTCCCTCAGGTTCAGTTCAAGAACTCCAAGTGTAGACCATCATCAAAGTGGCTTTTATTGTTCTTTAATTGTTGAACTGTGTTCCTTCGTTCGCTCGCATAAAACTTAATTTTATGTGAGAGCATAAACCCAATGAAAGGGAGA
Organism: Drosophila neotestacea; assembly: GCA_035044365.1. NCBI lineage: Eukaryota > Metazoa > Arthropoda > Insecta > Diptera > Drosophilidae > Drosophila > Drosophila neotestacea. The sequence continues at coordinate 3,120,708 of JAWNMD010000052.1, read as the reverse complement.
GAAACACTGAGTGAGAGAGAGAGAGAGAGAGAGCGCCATTTCCAAGTGACCCGCTGTTTTTAGTGTGAAATTCACTTAAGCGCGTTTACCGAATTTACGACTCTAACGATGACGATTGTACAATCGTTTCCGTTTTACGATCTGATGCTATAAGTAGTGTTGTTAAAATGATTTAAGACCGTTAGAATTAACTGTCAATTTCCCCTATTTTGGGTGATACGCCAAAAGAAATATAATAGAAAAATAAGTAAATAAAATAAAGAATGCATTTATCAAGCTCTCAAAAATAATATTACATTTTTAAAAATTCATTTTAACCCTTTAAATATCATGCACAAATAAGGATGATATTCAAGTAGGAATACAATTATAATGCATTTTAGAATTGAATATTATATAAATATTAAGCAATATTCGGAGACAAATAAACCTGTCAAATTTTGCACAGACTCATATTGTTTACTCCCAAAAAATATTATGACCTTTATTATATAATTTTTATTAAAATTGTTTGTAGTACTTTTTAGATATAATTAGGACATTTTAATAAAAATATAACCAACAACAAAACATTAACTAAGAGTATTACTTCTTTATACGCATTATCATACTCTTCTTTTCTACCTTTACTTTAGCCACAAGGTATATTAGCTGCCTGACTTCTCAGGTCATTTTAATAGGCATCTAAAATATTTTTATATCCACAACAGACCCTCCACTCTGGCTGTTGGTCTATTGTGTTCTGGTCTACAGTTGTCAATCTTTCTTAAATCAGGACCACAAAAACATTGGCGACAATATGAAGGCTGCTGCATGCAACATGAGGCATGCGGCATGCAACATCATGGCCAATAAATCAGTCAAAAGAGCATTTTGAGGCAACTATAAATATTTGTAATTGACGCCGCACATAAAAACGGAATTAAAAATGCGTAAAATTTAACACATTTATGGAACACACACACCCCGTGTGGCAATGTGTGTTAATGTATGTGTGTGTCTGCTGATAAGGCCAGTTGCAGATGGTATGACAATGAAAGTGCTTGCTTTGCTGACTTGCAAACCAAAAAAAAAACGAGGAACGAGAGTGCGTTAAATAAAAAAGAAGGACTAAAAGATATCCTATACAAATTTATGTATGGAATAATTGAAGTATATGAAATGTTTATAAAAATAAAATTAAAATAAAATAAATACAATCTATATATAATTCTAATAAGTTAATTTTAAAGTAGAAAAGTATATTAGCAAGTCTAAATCGGTTGGAATACTTAGGCTTATAAAGATTGTATATATTTACTCTATAGGTTAAAATATGCTTTTATCAGACTATGTACATTTAGCTCCAATTCAAATACCTCTTTTGAGAATATGGAATATGCAATTGTAATATATTATCCAATTAGAGATGATAATATTTGCTCACCTCTTTTATTACTTGTCACAAATATTTAGAAGTCTATATTTAAATTCGCAGTCACAGTTACTGTCAGTGAATTGTAACAGTTACAACTAGGGTTTTCTCATCTCTAGCTGTGACTTCAGCTCCTCAGCTAGATGTTGAAATTATTAAATACTTTGAAATTAAAAGTGAATACTAAAACAAGCCTTTTTTTAAACTTGCAGTCACAGTTACTGTCAGTGAATTGTAACAGTTACAACTAGGATTTGTCTCATCTCTAGCTGAGACTTCAGCTCTCACAGCAAGATGCTGAAAAATATTGAATGCTTTGAAATGAAAACTGAATATTGAAACAATATTTATTTAAACTTGCAGTCACAGATACTGTAAGTGAATTGTAGCAGTTACAACTAGGGTTCGGCTCATCTCTAGCTGTGACTTCAGTTCTCACAGCAAGATGCTGAAAAATATTGAATGCTTTGAAATGAAAAGTGAATATTGAAACAATATTTATGTAAACTTGCAGTAACAGTTACTGTCAGTGAATTGTAACAGTTACAACTAGGGTTTGTCTCATCTCTAGCTGTGACTTCAGCTCTCACAGCCAGATGCTAAAACTGAAACTGACACTGACTGGATGCCATCATAAAAAGCATAATTATGGCGTTTGTGTTAATGTGATTTTCTGGCCGCAGGCGGAGCAATCAGTTGTTATCAAGGCGCAGGATGTAGAATGTAGAATGGAGGATGTAGGATGTGTGTGTATGTGTGTGTGTTTGTGTGTGTGTGAGTGAAGCCAAAACTCATGAGTCTCCTGCAAATGGGACAGAGAGAAACTGGAACCGAACCCCGTAACCGTAAGCGTATCCAGAACCAGAACCAGAGCTCAACACCCATAAATCACTTATTATGAGGCGTAATTAATGCGACTATATGGCGACCCAAAATTTCTATAAATCATCAGATTAGGCAAACTCTGGCGCATACTCGTCCTCATCGTACTCGTTGTCATCCTCATTCCTTGTATTCGCAGTAGCATATGATGATGTCGAGACAGTGCAGAAATTGTGAGCTTAGTCTATTGGCAACATGACTGAAGATTGTCTAATAATGCCGCAGGAAATACTTAATGGATATCAAGATGATTAAGCTCAAGAAAATGCCTCGTTACGAGCACGTTGAAGCCGCCGTTAAGGAAACAGTCTCATAAATATCCTCTATCGACCTAAATAACAAGTGCATTGCAAACAGGCTATGTTTAAATTTTAAAATTATCTGGATATCCGAAAAACATCATTCAAGAGTTGTGTTAGTTTTAAAGTGTACAAAGTTTTAAAGTATACAACTCGACTTAGGCTCTTTTTTCTAAAGGAATGATATTATGTCTCTTCAGCGCATTCATAGTTAATTTCCGAAACCTAGCTAATATGAAAACAAAACTCTTACTAATAAATAATCTTCAACTTTTAAAAAGGAAATGTTCTGATTTTCTTTAATACTTTTATCATAAGTAGTTCGGAGCTCATTTTTGAGTTTTCTTCCTAATAAATCCATACTCTGTCTGCTATTTATCTACTCATAATACTTAAGATACTTAAATATATCTTTATGCTTATTTTAAGAATTTCTTTGTAGAATTTGCGTTGGCCTATTTCACAACTTTTCCTTCCTTTTAAAACTAGACATTTTATCGAGTTATCATCTAGAACTTTTCTAAGATTCTACCCTCTCTTGTCGCAGGGATGAACTGATTGAAGGACAAGCTGTTCATCGCTTGTAAAGTTCACGAAAAGGACATGCCAAAGGCAAGGTTCAGCACCATTGGTCACACTGGCAGCACAACCATCAAATGCCATAGGCAAAAGCTGTTCACTTTTCTTAATTATTCGGATGCTGTTGTTGTTGTTCTTGTTGTTGTTGCATGGATTTGGGCTGCTCCTTTAAAATAACAATAAACTAAAAGGTCTACTCGTGCATAAAGCATTCACATTTTGTCCCGTTTACAAACGCACACAGACAGAGAAAACACAAACTCTTAGCCAGGCCCAATTCCAATTCAAAATGTTGGCCAACGGGGCCAAAACGACGGCAGCGGCGTTAATTTATCACTTAACCTTCTTTAGCAGCCAAGTTTATAATTTCGATGGAAATGGAAATGGCAAGCGAACAACAACAATGATGAGGATGGAGATGGAGATGAGGATGAAGAGAGAGAGAGAGATGAAGCTGGGCACTTGAACGACTTGTGCCCATCAGCAGTGACCAGGACGCGGACCAGTTACGGGACAAGGACGAAGTGTCTCCGGACAGCGTATAAAATGAAATAACTAACGGGTCTCTGCTCTCTTTCTTTCTCGGTTCTCTCTGCCATTTGCCAAAGTTCCATTGTAGTACTTTAGCTCAGAGCCTGCCTCCATGACGCCGTCGTATTTCTTTAGCTTACTCTCCCCCTCTATCCACCATCCTCCATCCTTGCCAGTCTCTCTCTCATCTGCTCTGTTGTCCTTTTTGTTGATGCTTTACGCTGGCCTGACGACGCTCTTTGCAAAATGAAAATGTAAAAGGAATATTCATGAGGAGATTAGAATTATTTTTCGTCCTGTCATTTTCATTTTCACTCCACCTTCTGCTCGGCGTTTTCGCTCGTCTCGCATTGCGCTACTTTCGATGTCACATGTTGGGTCTATCTGTGATCTATGATATCTTTGACACTTTAAGATCGGAGTCTTTAGATCAGTTGGTATTTTGGGTTATACTTTTCGTTTATTTTTTTTTGGGATCTATAACATATCAACCTTTTATTTAAGAGAAGCCGTTTAGGGGTCTTTTTTTGAAAATAGTTTCTATTTTATTCAGAAGTGTTGTTATAAGAGCGAAAATTCTCCATTAAAAAGTTGTCTCCTTTAAAAATCTTTATTCACTTCATATTCGATCTTTAGTTTACTATTTTTATGATGAGATGGAGTTTTATTTAACTCAAAAGATTGCTTATGATTGATATTGATCTAATATTTAGTTACGTATATTTTATTTATTTTAGAGGATTGTTTTTAAATATACGTTATTTTTTACAGGACATTTCCTTAGTCAACATAACTGTAACTAAATTGTATTCAATTTGTTTCTCAATTTTGTGTACTACTATTTTGTTATTGTTCTGTTTGAGCTTGTTTTTGTTGTTTATTATAATTTTGTTGTTGTTGTTGAATTTCGGCGAGAAAATTATGATTTTTTTGTGCCAAAAGGGATTCAAATTTTAGCTCGTTTGTCCTGTTTATGATGAGTGCTGTTCGTTGTTGTTGTTTTTTGTGCCTTATGCATAAATGTTTAATCATATACACACACACACACACACACACACACACTGACACACACACATAGTCAGAGGGAGACAGACAGACGGTTAAGGGGAAACTGACATGAATCACATTCATCCTCCTTCTCTTTTTGCCTTGTTTCTCGCATTTAAAATATTTTGTGAAATTATTATGAAAATGCGTAAAGGGATTTAATAAATAACTGTAACTGCTTCTCGCTTTCTCCCTCTCTCTCTCTCACTCTCGCTCTCCCTCTAAAACGCTCATTTGCCAGCGCCGTTGTACCGTTATTCATGTTTTTCTTTCATTTTTTTTTCATCCTGCTTTTTCTTCTCAGCTTGTGCATCTGTGTGGGTTGCCCTTTCCCTTTCCCTTTGCTCCTGCCCTTTTCCGTTGCTTTTGCTGCTGTGGAATTATGTTTTATCCTGAATTATGGATTTTGTTTTGTTGTTTTCTGTCAAAATCATATTTTCTGCCCACACCCCCCTCATTTTCCTCTCTTCTCCCCCTTCCCCATCCCCCTTTTCAAGTCATAACCCAAAAGCCGACTCATTTACATGCTCGGAAAAACGCTTGGCGTTTTCCTTTTGGCATCGCTTTGGGTACCATTTTGGGTAACTCCCGTTTTCGACTTTTGTGCCCCATTAATGAGAATTTGTTTGTATCGACGTCAGTCTACAGAGGCGTTTGGTAAGGGGGCGTGGTCCTCACCACCCTCAAAGTGGTAATATTGTTGTTGTTGTTGTTGTTTTTGACTTGTGGTGCTTCGTTTAGTTGTAAATTTTTCGGTAAAACTTTTCCAAATAATTTCTACTTAATGTTTAGAATTATTTTTAGCTAGAATTAGAAATTATTAAGAATATATCACACACCCAGGACCCTGGGCAGACCCACAAAACAGAACTCCACAGCATGAATCATTTCTCTAATTCTCTCTCTCTCTCTGTGTTTCTATTTTTTGGTCCATTCTCTTTGGGCTTGTAATTGGCTAGAGCTCGTAAATTGTGCACTTAACAAATGAAATTGTGAATGGAATTGTTTTCTTTGTTGTTGATTAGGATGGAAGGCTTTCGGGCGAAACTTGCATAGTTCTTGTTACCACATTAAATAATATGCATACTTTTATTATTTTTCTACCACAAATCATTATAATAAAAGACTTCTATTTATAGTTTAATAAAAAATAAACCGCTGAACCAATTTGAGTTTTTATTAATCCAATATTTAACTGGTTTTGTTTAATTATACAAAAGAAACACCTACATCTCAGCTCAATAAATAATAACTATTTCTAAACCACAAATATAACGTACTCAAAATATTTTGATAAGCTTCATAAACATTTTCACAACATAAACAAATAAATAAACATAAATAGAAATGTTAAAATATATAAAAATAACTAAACAACTTTATAATAGTAGAAAAGCAAAAAACCATATGATTATAATATCTTTCATAGGATATTATGAACCCAAACACAAAAAACTAGTCACTCAATTAAAAATTTAAATATACAACAAATAAAATAGGTTCAACTAGATATTTAAATGGAAAAATTCAAGATTTCTGCATGAAAGTATCAAAGCTTCAGTTGAGCTTAAGTTTTGTTCTGCCAAATCATTTCAAGGACCTTCAACGGATGTCAGGACAGAGGCAAATGTTGAATGTAGCCAGGTGCCAGGCTGCCATTTTAGGTGACAAATTAATGTGAAGCTCATTAACGCACTGAATAAGGATTACGGCGTTTGATTGAAGGTCCTTTGGGCATAAGCGCAGACGAAAACACACACAGAGTGGAGGATATATTACATATACATAAGCAGATAACAAATACACACTATAACAAGCACTCTGTATGTGTGTGTGTGTTAGCCCGCATATCTCGCCCCCATTTGTTGGCAGCGAAAAGTGTCATTATATGTACACACTGTGGATCCGACTCGAGTCGACTCGAATCGAGGCTCGTCCTGTGTTATCCTGCCCTCCGACTCGGCAACAGCAACAACATCTACAACAACAACAACACTACAATAAGGACTCGTCGTGCAAAATGTGTACATAAAACAATCTCGTTATGTCGGCATTATCCTGAAGAATTCTGGTTCGTCCTCGTCACTTGCCGAGCCATAAATCACTCACACGCTTGGCATATTTCCTCTCTCGCGCTCTCTTTCTCACACTCGCACTCACTCGCTCTTGCTACTGTTTGTTTTTGCTCTCTCTGTCCCTCTCTGCCTCATTTGTTGTGTGTTGTTGTCCTATTTACACTCACAGACTCACACTGCGCATCTTTCGCGTCCCTCGCACGCGCTTTTGTTTCACGTTTTGTTTAGGGATTTTTTTTCTGTTCTGTGTTTCTCTTTGTTTTTACATTTCTGTTGTTGTTGGTCGTGGTTGCTTGTTTATACCCTGTAAATCTGCGAAACGGGTGGGAGATTTCTAAAGAAATGGTGTCCGGAATTTAAGAATTTACTAAAGAACTGGGAGACAATAATAAAAACTGAAGATATTACAATATGTTATTCATGACAAACATTTGACTTCCTTTTCAAGAAAGTTCTAAACTTATGATCCCAAAACTGCAAAGTTTTAAGAGATTAGAGTTTTTTTACCACTTCAAATAAGTCCTACAAACTTAAGTCGTATTCCATAAAAATTCAAATAAAATAATACGAAATTCCATAAAAATGTTCAGCAAAATATCAAACTAATGTCATTATCACATTTAAGCTAAGAATGTCTCAGATATGGTATATTTTTAAAAGTTTATTTAAATTGTTCAGTTGTGTATGTAGTTTACAGGGTATAGCTTGCAGTCGAGCTGCTGTCAGTGGTGTTTATTTTGTGTGTGTTTGTGTTTGGGCTGTTGTTGGTGTTTGCATTTTTGTCTTGCCAGTATTTCACCCCGCGGTGACATTTTGGTGTGACAGACAAGACGTGTCCTTCGTCCTTTTGCATTTTTTTTTTGTATATATTTATTTTATTTTTTTAGAGCTGTCCTGTCGCTCTCTCGTTCGCTGACTCGCTGTGTGGCAAGTTTATCGTTTTTAATGTTGATACAAGAAGCAAGCGAGGGTCGCTTCGTCCGCGTCACATTTCGTTGTGCAGGGATAATAGGATGTTAAGTAAATATTTTAAAAAGCTTCTCGCCAGGCGTGTCCCTCCTGCTTCTGCTCCTGCTCCCGCTCCTGACCCACCTCCCCCTAAAAAAAAGTAAGGTCGTAGGCGAGTCCAAAGTTTCAGGCAATGGCCGCTCATTTGGCAGCTTTGGAGGGAAAGGCACAGGACGCTTGATGTTGATGTCGGGGCTTGTGGTTCTGGATAGGAATAGGGACTGGGAGTTGGAATATAGGAGGGAACTAGGGAAGTTGGATGGAGGGGGATTTTTAGGGAATGACTCTCGGCTGTGGCACAATCTAATCCAGTTTTGTTGGCTGCCAAGCACTTTTTGGCATAAATCATTTGCATACAAAATGAGCATGGCCTGCAAATGAGAGCCCAAGATGAATGCTCCAACAACAACTGCAACAGCAACAAAAACAACAATAATCACAACCAGAAGTCGAACAACAACAATAATATTTGTGGATCACAGCGAGGTGAGGCATTTCAGCATCCCGGCTAAAATCCTTTCAATTTTCGCACACATTCAATTTATTAATTAAAACATTTTTTTCCTGTTTTCTGATTTCCATTTCCAATGCTCATAGGGAGCGGGAAAGGGACTAAAAGGGGTTGAGGGGGGGGTGCTCTGCAATTAATTCCAAACATTCACGACGCTTTTTCTTTGTTAAGTTGGGTGCGCCTGGGCGCAAATTATCCTCGCTATCCTTGCGCGAAATAAAATATCACAAACAGTTACTGCCCCATAAATAATGGGAATTTATGCCTGGCATAAACTGAATTTTCTCCCCCCTCCTCCCCGAAACAAAAAAGAAGCAAAACAAAAGGCGGCAGCAACTTTTCTGCTGAAATTACCATTCAATCATTTAGTAATTGCCTCAACTCCACCCTCTCTTGCCTCCTAAGTACTTGTTTTGCTTACCTCATTCAACTCATTTCGCAAGTTCATTTACTTTGCCGCTTAATTTCCACAATCTATTTTAATAAGCCTCCAAATTCTATTTGGCTAACAAATTGGCTGTTTCATCTACTTGTCCTTTTGCTCCTCTCCGCTCTCCTCTTTTCTGTAGGGACACCTGTTTCAGTTTCAGTGTTGGCTCAGCCAATAGCTGAGGGCTTAAAACTATTGATTTTCTGCTCAAAATGGTCTTAACCATGTTTGTCATAAAGTTTTAGACAACCTTTTTCAGCCAATTTCCAAATACGAAAATCTTTCAATCAAACGTGGTGTAAAGATAATTTCTTTTTATAGGCAGCACTTGTCTTGGCTATAGAAAGAGTCTTAGAAGGAGAGCAAAACTCGTTTAGTCTGATGGATATAGAACTTAACCTTAAAATGCTAGAAAATCACGCTGAAGGTTTTAGTTAAAGGTTTATTTAATCTGAAGATTGGTAGTATAGCATGAGGAAAAGAGCAGATATTTAGATAATATAACTATGTTAGAGTTAAAGTCTTCTAAAAATTTATTATTAGACTGATAGAGATAGTAGAAAAAAAAATAGGATACCTTATAGAAAGTCTTATTCAACTATTTAAAGGTATAATTTAATTGTAGTCTCCATTATATAGAAACTTCAGAAGTTTCAATCTTTTCCACATTTTGATATTTGAAAGAACTGTTACGTCTATAGCCCTAAGAAACTTGTTCCACCAATTCCTTATAAGTTATCCTACACTTGCTTTACTTTTTAACTTGTTCTCCTTTTTCCCATTCTCTTTATTTATTCTTCGTCCATTCTATTTGCTGTATTTCTATTTCAACGCCTTTTGTCTAACTGTTCCTTGGGCGTCTTTTAGAAAATTTATTGAAAACCCTCAACGTCGCGTCGTTCGAGCCTGAAAGAAAAGGCAATGAAACAGAAGCGAAAGACAAATAAATAAGGATAATAACAGAAAACAAAAAGAAATGTCTGGATGGTCACAAAAGGGGTGGTGGTGGTGTGGTGGTGTTTTGAAGTGGGTTCGTTGATTCGTTGGGCTAATGGCCGAGTTTTCGCTTCTTCGGCATCTTCTTAAGGGCAAAATGCCACGAAAGGCAATTAAAAAATATTTAAACTGCCAAATGGCAGGATACTCGACTCCTGGACTCCTGGACTGACTACACAGAAAAAAAGTAAAATTCTCTTAAAAAATCATTTCTAAAAGATGTAAGGATACGAAATACTTGACTTAAGTATGGTTTCCGTTTGCATTCAGAAAAAAAAAATTGTATTGTACTTGAAACATCTTATACTTATTTTATTTTTTAAACTTTATACGACTTCCTAAATATTGATAAATAAAAAATCTCTCAAATCTAAAAATTCATTATGTGGAAATTATTTTGAAATATTAGAAAATAATTTATTACTTTAATTGAGAAAAATATTTCCAACAAGTATAAATTTATTTTAATATCATGACGATTTGAAAAAACCGAATTTCTCATATAAGACTAATATTTGAATATGAATATGAATAAAACAGAGAATTTAAAACAAGAATTTCAGATAAAATAGTTTTTTCTGTGTAGATAAAAGAATGACTGACTGAATGTTCTATGTAATGGGGTGGTTGGGTTTTCCGTGGGTCAACAAAATTTATGCACAATTTCGCCTTTTGTTTCTGGCTCCGGCAAAATCAGTTGAGTTGTGTGATTGTGTACGTGAGCATAACGGTAAAATGGGCAAAAACTGGAGCCAGGGAATGGAGGTGGAGTTGGAGGTTTCCCAGAGTCCATCCCCCCACATTTACAGTTAGAAAGACCCGGTGGTTGGCTGTCAGAATTGATTGATTGAATTGCCACTTTATGAAATTTGTGAGTCTTCTGAGATGTGCGTGAAATTCGTGCGCCACATCACCGACTTTATCAGGGGGGTGGTATTTTGGGTAGGGGATGGTTGGGAGGTGGATGGGTGGGTGGTTTGGTGGCACTACCGAGGGTTGCTGCTGATTTGTGTTTGTGTGCGTTTTGGCTACCATGTGCAGCATAAAATACATAAAATTATGTGCAGCGCTGAGGCGGCCATTAAACTTGATAGATTTATGACAGCCAGCAACGGCTGTGGCATCAACAACAATCCTGTGGAGAGGACACAGAAACACAAAGAGGGGGAGAAGCAGGAGGAGGAGGAGGAGCTGGGGTTCCATAAGGGAGCAAACTCTTGGGCCATCACATAAAGATAAAGCTGATTAAAATTGCAAAATTGTTCAAATGAGATTTGGGAAAAACAGCAAATGTCCTCAATGCACTACAAGTGCGTATATACCCCACTCTAGCAGTGTCACTTCCACCTTTTTTTGTTTATCGTTTGTTGCGTGTCAATCGATAAAAGTAAATAAATATTATGATTTTTGTATCAGGCTCGTAAAATTAGTTAATATTTCATAAAGTGTTTGCAAATGTTGATAGGGAGAGTAATTTCATAAATTCAAACAACGTTTTTATAGCGAACTCTGCTGAGTTTAACAATATCGATAGTGTCGACAATTTATGATTAAGCAAATGTCATTTATTTAGTTGCCTACTTCATAATAAGAATTCTAAGATTATGCATTAAAAAGTCCAATAATTATTTTAGCTTAGTAAAAGTAACTTAATGATTAATATTTAAACAGCCCTAATGAACACGGAAGGAAATTAAAAAAAATGTACGTGCTTTACATAGCGAACTTAGTTCATTTAAGCTCTCGATAGTTTTGATAACAATAAACAACCATTTAATTATTTCTTATTGTGCTTATTTCTTATTATGCCTAAGAATCCTTTATCTTCCATATTTGTTATTGAAGAACTGTTAAGCATTTAAATAATATATAATTAATAAAATTAAAATATCATTTAATAGCGGTAGCTATAAATCAAAACCCCCTCACCGTAAGAAATTCTTTCAAATGGCCAATTCACGAAAAAGAACAACAAAACAACAAATCCAATTCGAATTCGAGATAATCAGCGATGGTTGCCCGCTCTTCGAACTGCCATTGCTCTGCGCTCAGTGCGAAATGTGATTGTGTATTGAATGTGTAACTGTTGCGTGCATGTATGTGTGTGTCTGTGTGTTGGACCAGTGAGCGTGGTTAAGTTGACAGGTGATTGATTGACAGGCGGATGAATGGATGTTCGCCGCGTTTGAGCAAGCGGGATGGAAACAGTTTGTTTCGAGATGCTCTCTCCGCGAATGTTAAAAGAGTTGAGACGTTTCTAAGCACAAAATTTCTGCTCCGCCCTTGTGAAGAAGGGGAAGCTGAAATAAACGGGTTCTTGTTGTTGTTGTTGTTTCGGAAATGGGGAATACTTAAAAGCAATGTCATGTTGATATGTATTACATACAATTATTTGGTGGAGGAAGGTTAAGAGGTAAGAGAATTTATTATAATTAAAAGAGAAACAAATTTGTATGTATAAAATAAAAATTATGCAGTGACACAAATCATTTCTTAAAAAGTTCTAAATTGACCTCAATTAAATAGCATATGCGTAGTATTTTTAACAGCTGTTCTTTTTCTATCATTATTCCAAATAATCATTTGTTGTGGTAAAATATTTCAATATTTCAAACGTTTGTATTCGCATTTTTATTTAAATATTCTTGTAACGGCTATTCAAATTACACTCATTCGAATTAGCAAGAAAACAAATGAATTGCTCTCGCACAATTTCGAAATACTCGCCGCTCTCAGAGCGAAATGCGCTCTCGCGCTCACACTTCGAAATTTGAGCCAAACACAGAAAACAGCTGTTTTGAGTGGCGTCTTTCGGCAACACGCCGCAAAGGCAACAAGCGTTTGTCGACTTTTAAATTAAATAAACTAATATGATATGATGTTTGTTAAGTAAACACAGCAAGTAACAGTGTTTTTAGATGTAATATAAGACTTAATGTAATTCAAACCAGCTTTGTGCATTCATATTCACAAGTATTTACATATGTATGTGTGTTTGCCGCTTACCGCAATGTGCTATAGCCGCTTATGATGCAGTAACAACAGTTAACGTTTATCCAATTAGTGCACTTTATTCATTAAACACTCACGATCAGCTTGCGCATTAATTAAGTTAATATTATTTGCATTTACTTTAGTTAATCCTAATTTTAATACACCGCACAGCTCACTTTTCAACAACGCGCGTCATTTCGCTCTCAACAGCTGACGGCCACTGCAAACGAAAATTCGAAGAGCGACAGTGAGCGCGCTTGAGAGAGTGTAAGCATTGCTGAGAGCGGCAAGTCGATATCGAAATCGTACTTCGAATGTTGAGTGTAAGTCATTTGCTTGGGAACAGTTGAGTGAAATAAGCAATTGAGGGATATTGCTATTGTTCGAACTTCGAACAGAGTTTTCAAGTTATCGTTAAAATTCAAATAAATGTAAATTGAATTATGAGATTAAGTTGAGTTTTAAGGGCTTTTTTAAGTTTATTTTTTGTTGTTTGATTCGTTATTGATTTAGATAAGCATTTTTATAATATTATCTTGTACAATTAAGCAAAATACTAAGCAAAAGCTTAATCTGTATTCTGGTTTTATCAATTAACCGTGCATTTATCAATTCCGATAATCATAGAGAAGGTATAGTTATTGATTCCAATAAACATTTCCGGTGTCATTAGCCACACTTATGAGGTACAAGCCTAGAATGTTGTAACCATCTACTTGCTACATGCCACAACCAAACCCACTTTGCATACTTGCAACAAGCAGGCATAAAAATCCAGAAAAAACACTTAAGTCCAGTTCCCGACTGTGAGATACTCTTTACTTAATATGAGTTTATATTTATTCTAATTATGATTTTGAAAATTCAGTGGTACAGAAGGTTTAGAAGTTATGAGTTTATTGATAGCCTAAAGCAGTTATAACTACATATCTATATATATCCAATATTGATGCTATTTAGTACGATTATTTAAACTATTAAAAGCAAGAGTTCACTACCAAAAAAGGGCGTTTATTCTTTAGGTTTGACCATGAATATATAAACTTTATAAGATGCCAAGTCTCCTTCTCTCTATTACAGATAATGATATAGCAGCGCTTACGACATACCCTTTCCTCTTTTTTACAGGGTATACAAATAAGCTGCCACATTTGTTGAGGCATGAAATCAAAGCGATTTCTCAAATGTTCAAGCTGCAATTTTATGTTCAATTTTCTTCAATTTGTTGTTGTCTTTTTGATGTCTTTTTGTTGTTGTTGTTGTTAACATGTTTCATATGGGAGACTAGAACTAATTGCGTGTTCACTGCGAAATCGTTTCAATTTATCGCCTCGGGTTGATTTTATGCTTCACATTCACCATACTATATATACATATTAATGAGTGAAGAGAGGATTGGACTTTATCATCATCTTCTTCTTATACTGCTGCTGCTGCTGCTTCCTCTTTCAACTCCTCCATGTTCAGATTGTGAGTCTGGGGCTCCAACGTTGATTTATACGCTTCAATCCCACATTTTTATTTCTTTGGCTGCCATTTAGCTAAAATATTTCATATCTGCGCCCATCGCACAACATTCGCCCAGGGACAGCTTTCAAGTTGGACTCGGAGTTGGACTTCCAGTTGGCTCTTGGACTTCCAGTTGGACCATGGATATGGAGTTGGAGTTGGAGTTGGAGTTGGAGTTGAAGTTGGAGTTGGACAGCCGCTGCCCCGTAATTATGCGATTTGTTATTCGAGATTTGAGGCGATTGTGACTGTGAATCATGTGCACTCGGAATGGTGAATAATAAAAAAAAAACCAGAAAATGATTTAAAATGCGATTTCAATTCTGGCATTTCTGATTCGCAATTCGTAGTGTTACCCTAGGGAAGAGGGAGGGAAGAAGGGAGGCTTAACACACAGGTGAAGTTGCAGGTATATTTGTATCTCTTGAGCATCGCATGCTGATCCTGAACACAGCCAGGAGGCGAGACCAAAGCCATTGCATGTGCAAAAGACACACAGACTGAGAGAAGGACAGATTGAGAGACGGACGGACACACATTCATTGACTGAGTGACGTACTGGGGCCTGACTGATATGGGAGGGAACCTCTAGCTTTGTGCCCCAAAGATCTGCAGCAGCTACAACACCAACGACAACAACATGAACAACAGCTTACCATGCACAATCTTCCTCAACAGCCTACACTGAAAGAAATTAAGTTATGACTATGTAAAAATGTATGTGAATGTGTTGCCTTACTTAAATACGTTTGGGAAGAGTGGGGCTTATTTTGGATATCAACACAGAATTACAAAAGTTAAGAAACTTATTTAAGCTCTATAAAATAAAGTATTATTATAATTTGTAGAGTTGATTTCTGTTTTCAAAACTCGAGTCAACATATAAGGAGACACTTTGTTAAAAAAGAAAATAAAGTAAATATATAAATTTGTTAAGAAATTATTACATAAAGAAAAATTTGAATATGCAATAAGATATTGAATATGAACATGTAAGAAAATCAATAAAAGAGTTTAAAAATAAATGGGAAATTTCAGAAGAAATAAAATGAAAATTAATGTAAGATGTACAAAAATGGTAAAAATTTGTTGTTTAACTTAAATTTATCTATCCAGTTAATTTATTCAAAATAATAAATGGTAACAATAATTCTGAAATAAGGTAAATTTTTGTGAAAAATGTACATTTATTTATATATTTTTACACTACAATATAATTCTTAATTTACGATAATTTCTTTTCAAAATCCCTTTCTTTCTTATTTTTTTGCAGTGTGCCTGCCGTTGCTAAGTGTTGGCCACGCTTGATTGCGTTGCATGAGGCACGAGGGTGAGGCATGAAGTATGAGGCATGAGGCATGCGGCATGAGGCATGAGGCCTTCGTCATCGGCATCGTCGTCCATCTTGGCACAACGTCAGAATGTGCGATTCGTTAGCTTTGGCGGTCGTTGGGGCATAAATCACTCCACAGCCGACTTGATCGCTTGCCGATCCTCCTCCTTCTTCTCTTGCTCCTTCTCCTCCTCCTCTTTGTGCTCCTTCTACAGCTTTAGCCAAGTTCTTTCTTGGCTGCGTTTCGTTGATTAATAATTAATTTGCGTCTTCTTGCCCGCGGTTGTCTTCTTGGCTTGGCTTCGCTCACCTGACGATCTGACTCCTTTATAATGAACGGTTTGTGTGTGTGCCAGGACATTCATCGTACATCATCGAAATGCCTTCCTCCCTCTTTCTCTCCCCCGTCCCCCTCCCCGTACCCCTTTCCACGTCTCTTTCTGATTGCTTTGGCTCACAGGTTGTTCGTTGTTGAAGCTCCTCCTTAGCTTAATGCATAAATTCTTTTGGCCAGGCCTACTCCTCCTAACCGGTATTTAAACCAACAACAACAACTGTTGGTTGCGGCGGCATAAATTAAGCAAAAGGTGTTTATACATTCGACAATAAATCAATTAGCAAATTTGTAATTATTATGTTCATAAATCTCAGACTGGAAGGCCGCATCAATGCCCACAAATTCACGATTAAAATATTTTGATTGCCACAGCCTCCAATTTCCAAAAATAAAAAAATATAAATAACAAATTAAAAAATCATCAAAAAAAAATAAAGCATCATCTGTTGGCCAAAAAGATCTACAGTTTATTGTGGGTGTGGCTTGAACTTTGACCATGTTGATGTCTATCTTGAGATGAAATTAAATACTTCTTTCCAGGTATAATAAACACAATTAAACTTCAAGTTTTTATACGATAATGAATTGATTAGTATATAAATATATATTCTTTTATTTATATATTTCCATATATGTTAAACATAAGTAAAATATAATATAACAATTTCATTTTAAATAATAGTGAAAATGATAAAACTATGATAATTATCTTGTTTCATGTTCCTAAACATCTTCTTCACTGGCGTGAATCTCCAAATGCTGGATTATTGGTCTAGAAAGTAATGTATCTACGTATTTACTTCAAGATCTCAATTACATAACTATACAATTAATCTCCACATTGTTAAGCTTCAATAAGATACAAAACAGATTTTAATAAAAATATATAAATTTAAATATATTTTTACTATTCTGTCAAATGAAATACATTTTCTTCTTTCAATAAATTAGCATATTTTTCAAATATCTTTCCTATGTCTCAATATGCGCCCTTTAATGAGGTAATCCTGGTATTTTCGGTGGCATGGCCGCTGGCAGTTTTACTAATGGCCACACATTCGTGTGGCACATCCGTCATTTGTGGCACAAAGGGAGAGAAAGAGAGAGGGAGAGATGAGATGAGAGCAGAGCAGGTGACGCCCACAATTTGGTTGTATTGTGTTTATGCGCCATTATTAACACGTCATAACTTAGGGCCAACTGCCACGAAAAGTTGCCGAAACTTGCCATATTACAGCCAGAGTTGGAGTCAGGTTCAGTCTCTGGTCCGACGAGCGCCAAAAGTTCCCATCAATCAAGTTGAGAGTCAAAAAGGATAAGCAAATGACGATGACGATGACGACGACGATGAAGCTGCCACAGCACCAAGTGTAGGTGCATATATGAGGAGGGGGCAGGTGGCAAGTGGCATGGGGCAGGGTCATGGCGTTTATTTATGCATAACACGACGAGAGGGCGATGCCACAAAGTGATTTTAAATGGGGCCCAAACGGAGGCCTTCAAATTTGACGATGTTCTTGTTGATGATGACGTCCACGAGACCATGAAATAATGATCTGACCAAAAAGCTGGCAACAGGCCGTGTTAACAGCAGAGCTGTTGGCCATTAAAAAGGAGCACAAAAAATGCAACGCCAGCGTTTAAATAAAAGCAAAGAAAAAGTTGTACTCGTTAACTGTCAGGTGTGTATTATTTTAGATGAAAGTTTATGACTTCAAAAAGGAATTAAGAAACCTTTATCAATTTGTTTAATTTAAAATAATACAAAGTCAATGGCAAATAGGAAACTCAGAAGTAAAGAGGAAAATTATCCTGTAATATATTAGCTTAAAGGAAGTTCCTCTTTTTCTGCTTCTTTGAGAACTCTTGTTCTAAATTAAATTTTGCAACATATTGTCGCATTAATCTCAAATTCCCCTAGGGAAGTTATAAAAAAATCCTTTGCTTGAACAAACTGGAAAATTGGCAATGCTATCAAAGTGATGCCCAAGGATAATTCGAACTAATGCAATTTTCTCAGAGCAATTACCTTAAAGGATATATTTGATAAAAACAAATGCACATCAGACAAAGAAACTTGCTGGCAAAATTAAACTGAGAATCGAGAGGCGAATCAACGACTTTGTCTGCGTTTTTCAATTCAAATTCAAATTCAATTTCGATGCGCTCGGCAAATTCGCATAGCTGAAATGGGCAAAGGATCTACATGCAGGACCTTCCCAACTCCCCTTTTCCCATGCCCATACTCTACTCGATAGCAGGGATTCAATTCGCAAATATTGCAACTACATTGAGGACGAGGATGAAATTATGGCAATGCTGAATGCAGTTGTTCCAGCTGCTACCTCTTGCTAAGGGAAGGAGGTAAGAAGGGGACGGTAGAGTGGTGCAGGGGGTGTGGCCTATGTGGGGTCAACTTCAGCCTGTTTGAACCGTAAAATGCTACGTGGAGTAAATCTAATTTCGCTGGACAAGTGACTGTCATTGATTGCCGATATTTAGAGTTCTGCAGCACAGCAGCACTTGCTATCCCCATCTCACTTTATCTCTCTCTCACTCTATATGCCTATCTGTTTCTCTCTCTCTCTTTTTTTATTTATCTCCCCCTCTCTCTCTAACTCTCGGTGTGAGCGACAGGATTGTTGCAATCGTCAATCGTGTTGCGTGGCCAGCACAAATTTTTCCTATGTGCTGCACACAATTGGTATCTGTGTTGCACAGTGGTATGAGTACAAGTGGTTTTATACGAAAAATTAAAAAGAAAATAAATTTAAGACTGTGCTAATAATGATGTAGACTCAATTGATTTTAAAGTTGTAGAAAATAAAGGACAATAATAATTTCTTTAAAAAATTGATAGAAATTTAAATGAAATATGTTACATATTTTATAATAATATCTTGATTTTGTTTCTTTTAATAATTGTTCCTGTGTCTTAGATTTAGAAGTTATTATTAAATAAAAGTGTTGGCTTATTTTGTATTATCAAATAATGTTTGTTTTACTTTTGTTTATTATCACATAAAGTATCTTAGGAGTTATCTATGAATAAAAAGTAATCTATCGATTTAAATAAATATTGCTATTCATTCCATAATGCATTATATTCTTTAAATATTTAAATCTCATCTTTTAATTAACTTATAGTGTTGCCTACCTTAGTTAAAGTTTCATAAGCAAATATTTCTATTCAAAACAAACACATTTTTGAAAGTGACCTACAATTTACCTATGAAAAATTACCTAAAGTTTTTATGTAATTTATGAAACATGTACTCTAGAAAATGCAATTATACCTAAGCTATATATCAACACCTAAAGTTATTCAATGACCTGTGTCAAATGACTTTCAGCCCAGTGTGCCATCAAATTGCCTGATTAGTCGTCCTGCACTGGAAGGCATCATTTCATAGCCGATTGGACAACGGTCTCGCTGGTCAACCCAACTGGATGCGGATTGGATCTGTACTCTTGATGTTGTTGTTGTTGTTGTAGCTGTTGTTGTTGCTGCTGCGTGTGGTGGAATGTGCGTCTGTGTTTTTAGAAAATAAAATTGCATTTTCATGAACCTTTGGCCAGGAATTTATCTGCCACACAGATTTCACAGAGAAGCCTCCTTCTCACTGACTTCCACTTTCAGGACATAGGCTGCTCCAAATAGGCACGCACAATGCATAAAACGCATAAATAGCTGTACAGCCAACCGAGTGCTACGAGAACCCCCTTTACCCCTCTATCAATTCATTCTCCCCTTTTTGGTAGTGCCATCAGCAATTGTCCTGGCTATGGGGCAGGACATGCGTGCATATTTACGAGTCGACTGTGGCGGCATCAGCTGCACCAAAAACTCGATTGCCTCGTCCTGTGCTCTGTGGTGCACAACGCTATGTGGTTGTTGCATGCCACATCTGTCTGTGAGTGTGTGTGTGTGAGTATCTGTGGGTGTGTGTGTGTGTGGCGTCACAAAATAATTACCAGAGCCTGGGCCTCGCTTCGGTGATTGAGTTGGCAAAACGTTGCACTCGATTTGATTTTTTTTAGACCCTGTACTTAAAAATGAGCAAAGGTATTATTAAGTTGGCCAAACTGGAAAGTTGTACATATGTACAATATATATATTTTAGTTTCATAATTGAAAATGAAGAATTATAATTAAAAATAAAATAAAACAAATAGTTATTAAACAGATTTTATACATAAATTTAGATTTATTTTTTATTCCATAAAGCTTTTTATTTGAGTAGATAAAAGATATATTTTTATTTAATTTATAAAAAAAATTAAAAGCTAGTTGTTTTTTTTGTAATCTTTATTTGGTCGATACAATTTAGCTTGTTTGCTGAGATTTATATTAAACCTTAACCAAGGAAAACTATCTATCACGTGTACCAAAATGTGTTGCTTTAATAGCATCCGCAATAAAATGTTTAAAACCCTCTTGTAATAATTTTCATTTACACGCTATCAAAGCTAACACACCTGATTTCTTTTATTATATGATTATCTGCATTTTAATAAGGGCTTTTTGTTAGCCAAGATAACAAGTTTATCGGATCAGCTTAAATAGTGGGCAAAATTCTCAGAATGCTGTTAGTTAAACTAAAGCCATCAAAATGATCAGTAAAATCGGGTTTCTATTATTTTTCCTCCAACTTTGGCACTTTGCAATGCCAAATAAGACGCGTAAGTGAATTTAAAGGATTCAAAAATGTATTTGGTTCATAAATTATATCTCTAGTGGAAGTTGATCCTCAACCAGTTCTAGTTAATGGTAGTTATGACAGCAATTTCCCATTTCAATTTGGGAAGAAACTTTACCATATCGAGGCCAATTTGAAAGCAAATTGGTTTCAGGCAGCTCACAATTGTCGAAAACTTGGAGGAAATTTGCTGAATATTGAAAGCAGTGAGGAAATGGATGCAATTTTATCGATAGCTCCAAAAGATAAATACTGGACATCTGCAAACTGCCTGTCAAAGGATAGAGACTTTATTTCTATTACGTCTGGAGAATCTATGCCTTTCTTCAGATGGATCAAAAATGAGCCCAATAACAGTGGTGGAAATGAATTCTGTGTTGAAGTTGTAATATATGCTCTCAATGACGCTCAATGTTCACATGAACGCAAATATATATGTCAATCTGAGTTAAGACGTTAATTTACAATATAAAATTGGCTTCACGGCTCGAAATCATTTGTTATGTCGAAATGTATTTTTTTTAAGTTACTTTAAACAATAAATTGAATGGCCGTACAACAAAAAGTTCTACGAAATTTAATGCCAGAAAAAAGTAATCTTTTTAATGAAATGATAATTGGGATATGGACAACGGTTAAAATTAGCCTCAATGAAATATATTATAATCAGCCCTCATATGAATAAGTCTTATCAGAGTGCTGTTTGTCTGTCGAGATAATTAGTCTATTGTGCAGTGAACGATATCATATTAAGAGCACTCAAAAATTGTCTATTTATGAAGAGTTCTTTAAACTCACAACAAAGCGAATACAACCCTTTAGAATAATTTGCTTTTATATGTAAGTATGTTAACAAAGACAATCTTTATTATCTTGACTGTGATAATTTATTTTGTAATTAAAAATTCGCTTTATGAATTTCAATTAAATAAGATAACGAATTTATTATCGAATCAATATAATTTTTAAATATATTTTGAGCACTCCTCATTTGTATAAATAGGGAAAACATTTACGTAGAGCCATTAATTGAACTAAAAGCAACAAAATGATCGGTAAACTCGGTTTTCTATTATTTTTCCTAGAACTTTGGCACTTTGCAATGCCAAATAAGACGCGTAAGTAAAATTAAAGGACTTGAGAATTAAATCTTAATTTTATTTGATTTCTAAATTACATTTTTAGTTGAAGTTGATACTCAACCAATTCCATTTGGTGGTATTTATGACACCAAGTTTCCATTTCAAATTGGCAACAAAGTTTACTACATCGAGACTAAGTTGAAAGTTAACTGGTTTCAGGCAGCGCACAATTGTCGAAAGCTAGGAGGAAACTTGCTGAATATTGAAAGTACTAATGAAATGGATGGAATTATATCGATAATGCCGAATGATCGTTACTGGATATCTGCAAACTGTCTGTCAAAGGATAGAAACTTTAGTTCCATCACATCTGGAGAATCGATGCCTTACTACAGATGGCACAAAGGAGAGCCCAATAACCTTGGGGGTAGTGAATTCTGTGTTGAACTTATGTACACAGCTATAAATGATTTAACTTGTAGCGAAGTGCTTAAATATATATGTGAAGCAAAGTTAGTGAATTAATTAAAAAATTAAAAAAATTATTGATGTTCAATTCCACTTTTTTTGTAAAAATGTCTATTTCAAATCAATTTAAACAATAAACAAAGTGACCGTACGGACAGAAAATACTAAGCTTTTATATAAAAATAAAAACTGGGACATAATATGACTTAGATTGACATAGGACAGGAAAATAATAAGCCAGCATCATATAAATAAGCCTTATCAGAGAAGTTTATCTGTGTCAATAAATTAAGTTTAGTTTGCAGTGAATCATATCATATCCTAAACCACAGTTTTTTTTATAGCATCCCCAACAAAATATTTCAAACATTATAATAATTGTCTTTACTAACACAGATAGCAAATCTTAATATTCTTGATAATGATCATTTATTTATAAATAGCCTCTTTCTGCTCAGAATTAATAAAGATAACAACTTTGATAGAAGCATTCTTTAATGATATAAATACAGAAATTGTTCACAGAAAACCATTAGTTTATCAAGAGGTGTTAAAATGATCTGTAAAGTCAGTTTTCTATTATTTTTCCTGCAATTTATAGAATAGATGGCCCATGCCTTACAATAGATGGCTGCTAGGAGAGCCCAATAACGATAGGGGTCAAGAATCCTGTGTTGAACTTGGAGGATCGGCTCTTAACGACGCCAACTGTATTTGGGGACTAAAATATATATGCGAAGTAATGAATTAATTTGTTAAAATTTTAATTCCAATTTTTTGTTAATAACAAGTTTTCAAATAATGTAATAAACCTAGTGATTGCAATGGAAAAATTCTATGTAAGTAATGACAGAAAATACTACACTTGTAAATGGAAACTGACATAGGCCAGATAAATAATAAGCAACCCTCGTATGAATAAGCTTTATCAAAGTACTTTATCTGTGTCAATAATTTAGACTAGTTGGCTGAGTATCTTAAACCCTTATAACATTTACAACAAAGGGGCTTAAGCACTCTTATTTATTTGATCTTATAAGTTAACTAAAATAACAAATCTATATTTTCTTGATTTTTATCAATAAAATATATGGCAAATTTATGATCGAATTATTTTGTTAAGTGTGTTTACTTTGATAAAGACACTCTTTATTGGTATAAATAAGGAGAACATTTACATTAAACAACTAGTTGAACTAAAATCGTCAAAATGATCGGTAAATTTGGTTTTCTATTATTTTTCCTCCAACTTTGGCAAATTGCAATGCCAAACAAGACGCGTAAGTAAAATTAAAGGATTGAAGAGAATTGTTCTTAATTTTGCTTGGTTTTTAAATAACATTTCTAGTGGAAGTTGGTTCCCAACCAATTCCTTTTGGTAGTATTTATGACAGTAACTTCCCATATAGAATTGGCAACAAAGTTTACCACATCGAGACTAAGTTGGCAGTAAACTGGTATCAGGCAGCGCACAATTGTCGAATGCTAGGAGGAAACTTGCTGAATATTGAAAGTACTAATGAAATGGATGGAATTCTATCGATAATTCCTTATGATCGTTACTGGATATCTGCAAACTGTCTGTCAAAGAATAGAAACTTTATTTCCATCACATCTGGAGTATCGATGCCGTACAACAGATGGCACAAAGGAGAGCCCAATAACGGTGGAGGTAATGAATTCTGTGTTGAAATTCTACACAACGCTCTAAATGATTTTCCTTGTAACAAATTGCTTAAATATATATGTGAAGCAAAGTTAATGAATTAATTAAAAAGGTTAAAAATGCTTTCCATTGTACGAAAATGTTCGATTCCCATTTCTTTGTAAAAATGTGTATTTCAAATCAATTTAAACAATAAAAAAAAAACTGTACGGACAAAAAATATTAAACCATTACAAAAAAAAAACAACTGAGAAAAATTATGACTAAGATTGAATTAGGGCAGGAAAATAATAAGTCAGTACCATATAAATAAGCGTTATCAGAGAACTTGATCTGTGTCAATAAATTAAGTTTAGTTTGCTGTGAATCATATCATATCCTAACCCTCATTTTTTTTTATAGCATCCCCAACAAAATATTTCAAACATTATAATAATTGTCTTTACTAACACAGATAGCAAATCTTAATATTCTTGATAATGATCATTTATTTATAAATAGCCTCTTTCTGCTCAGAATTAATAAAGATAACACCTTTGATAGAAGCATTCTTTAATGATATAAATACAGAAATTATTCACAGAGAAACATTAGTTGATTTAGAAATGTTAAAATGATCGGTAAACTCGGTTTTCTAATATTTTTCCTGCAACTTTGGCACTTTGCAATGCCATTTAAAATGGGTAAGTCAATTTATAGAATTTGACAGACTTAACTTTATTTAAATCCTATTTGAAGTTAATCCCAAAAATATTACAAAAGTGATTCAACTTGATGGTAGCTGTGAAAGCAAGTTTCCGTTTCAAATTGGCAACAAATTTTACTACATCGAATCAAACTTGAAAGTAAACTGGCATCAAGCGGTTAACAATTGTCGGAAAATAGGCAGAAATTTACTCAACATTGAAAGCAGTGAGGAAATGCATGCAATTCTTTCGATACGACCTGTGGTTCCGGATTCAGAGTCTCGTTACTGGATATCCTCAAATTGTCTGGCGAAAGATAGGGACTTTATTTCTGTTACCACTGGAAAAGTCATGCCTTACAATAAATGGCACAAAGGAGAACCCAAAAACTATTATGGTAATGAATACTGTGTTGAACTCTTAGGACCAGCTCTAAATGACTATCCTTGCGGGAGTCGGATTAAATATATATGTGAGGCCAAAATAATCAATTAATTTCAAATGTGAAAAGTAAAAACTTATATAAACTTTAATATGCCCTTTTTTTCTGGATGTACAGGGCTCTTGACAGTCGAGTTCTCTTCTCTGTAGCCTTTTCTTCTAGATTTAGCTACGAAAAAGGGGTGCCACAAACATACTCTCTTCCCTCTTCTGCTATCCGATTTCCCCTTGCCTATTTGGGCAATTTATGCGTGTGCCATTGGGCCCAAAGTTTGTCGGTTTTTAAGCTAATTTGGCGAGCATCCTGGCTGGTCGAGACTGAGTGAGTGAGCAAGATTTAGTGGCACACATAAATGCCAAAACCGAAATGCTCCAACAGCAAATCACGGACAGCATGTGACACGCCCACCTCGATTGCGGTGCTCAGTGTTCGGACTTTTTGGCACACAAGTGCAGACAGACCAGAAAGTCATCTAAATGCTTTTGGGTTTGAGAGTTTGAGGGGCATGCCACAATGAGGCAGCTGAGAGCGACTGGGACTGGTCAGTGCAGCAGGGAACCTCATGATTTCCCCATAAATGCACCAGCCACAACAACAACAACAATAGAAACAACAACAGCAACAACAACAACAACAACAACAACAATGAGGAACACTTTATGACCATGACATGTTTGTGCACCAGACAAGCACAACGAACAATTTGAATCAAAGTTTTGAAAATGAAAATGAAAATGAGAGCCTGACATTCTGATCAGAGCAGCTCCATGGACCTTTGAGAAATGACGTCAGAACTTCTGAATAATTTCTAAATGAATGGACATGGGTGTTGCAGGCTGCCAGGCTGAAACTTATGAAAAGCTTTTTAAAGTTGCTTTAAGATGACCTTTAAAGTAAAAACTAATTTTACTTAAAGTAGAAAGATACTTTGTCTTCTTTGTAATATATATTTCATATTCAAATATGATTGATATTTTATCTCATGGTGATTTTTCAATTTTAAATGATTGCAATTTAAATAAATTTTAACTTTGTCTATTATACCAATTAAACTTTGACAATCTTTAAACACATATTTTTATTACCAGTTAGAGCTTTCCAATTTGTAGGATTACTAAACTACTTAAAATGATTTCTAAGGTTCTATTGTCTTTTGTATATAGTATTTGAGTGTCTTTTACGGATCTCTCTTAAGTCTTTATTAATTTATTGGGAGACTATAGAGATCTTACTTTTAATAGGTAATTGTGGCTTTTGTATTTGGCCATATTAAGTGATATTAACATATATTTATCTAAGCTAGCCTGAGGTTAATTTGACTTTGTAAAGTGCTGAAAATACTTTAGCAATCTTTAAGATAAAAGTACAATTTATTACTCGACAGGCTGAAGTTTTCAAAAGGCCTTTCTATCAACTTCTCTATCAAATAAATATAATTTCGAAATTTATTTCGTAAGTTGAACCTAATTTGATCTAAGGTAACTGAAACTATAGTCGAACATATACATTTATTTAAACGCATTAGCTTTTTCTGTTGTCGAACCAGTTAGACCTTCCAGATTGATTTATTAATTGGCAAAATTTGTTGAATGTAACAAATTAACCGGAATATAATAATATAATAATAATAATATCTAATCACTTATGAGATACTAAGTTCTCAATCTAGATGATTAATTAAGTATAAAAAATGTAGACCAAAAAATGAGCAGCTTTAAAAATACGACTCTTTAACTATCTCAAGATTAATAAACTTTCTTTTAGCCAATCTCACTTAAAGTCAGCATCATTCAAGCTTTTTTAGCGCTAAGCTATCTCTTAAGACTTTAAGCACCTCTTTAAGCTGATCAAGCTTAAGCTTTTCACCATCATCATTGAAACTGTTGTCTGGTGTCTTAAAAAAAGCACCTAAAAAATCTGCCATTGCGATTGCTTGGATGTTTGTTTATTGTCATCATCGTTAGCCAATCGCTTTTTGGCCAATTGTTTAAGTTGAGAGACGCAGCAAGTGGGCATGCCTGCAGCTGTTTTCTGCATGTGTCAGACGTGTTTCTTCCTCTTTCCCCAAACCCCCCTTGTTGTGATTCTTCACACTCCCACTTCCCTGAGAGATCTCCCCCTTGTACCCCATTGTCTTTAACTCTGGACTTGCTCGTCGTCATTGTCGTCGATGCCAATAAATCAGTTTGATTTATTCACCTTCGTTTACTTTTTGGTTTTTCGATTGTTGTCGTTGTCGTCGTTGTTGTTGCTGTTGCTGTGGTTGCTGTGGTTGTTGTTGTCTCTTCACGCGCGTGCTTGCAACTTAAACTCTTCTATGCATCGATCTACCCGATATACCCGAGGCAGTCTCACCTAAAGATCACCTGAGCTGAGAGACCTGAGACAGTGAATGTCTAATCCAATTTCGCATGCGACAACAACAACATCCACAACAACAACAACAGCAACAACAACATCTGCAACTGCATATAAGCAAATAACCATATCGTGACATTTGATTTCATATCAAGATTATTGCAATTCCTTAAACCAACTCAAAGTTTCTCACAGGCCACAGGGTACTGTACATTGTTGCATTTATGTAAATTTATCGATAATTTGTCTTGAGTTCAACACGAAGCAACCCAAAAGTAACTCGTGCCGAACTTTGACTATTCTAATTACAAATTAATCAGCATCAAGTTATGCTAAAAAGAAAATTCAGTATAACAATAAAATTAAAATAGCAATGTGATGATTGAATGTAGATTTAAGAATTGCAGACGAAATAAGTAATAATTAAATGGATAAAATATATATTAATAATACTATTTATATAAATATGAACAGCTTTTGAACTCTAGACAATATTGAATATTTTGTAATTAATAATTAATTATTGCATACAAATTAAATATTAAATGAAATAATAAATGAATATATAACAATGAAATGATAATTATTCGTAGATTTAATGACTTCAGTGGAAATAAATATAGTGTATAAAACAAATTGTCTAATAAATTTAAATAAAAGCAATTAATATTTATGAACATCTTTTTGACTCTAGAATGTAATAAAAAATTGTATCTTAAGTACTTTTGAGTTATATCAAATTTCCTGTATTTTTTTGGCACCTTCTCAAGATGCTTGAACCCATCATTTGAAATATTATGCAAAATCAAAATTCACGACAATCTTAAAATCTTGAACAATGGACAGTCTCAGAATGAAAGAGACATCGTTCATTGTGACTGTCGTCTCTCACATCTTTCTGTGAATGTCTTTGAAGCACTTGTAACGTTCTCGCCCCGGTTTTTTTTTTTCTTAGGGGCATTTGGTTTTGACAAGAAATTTATATTAATTTATTACAGTTCAACTGACAGAGAATTAAGCGACAGACAATTTATGGCTTTGTTTTCAGCGCGCATTAAACAGAGGAAAGAAATCATTTATGTAAATGTGAACAGTTTGTCGCGAGTTCCAAAGACAACTTTTGAGGGTCTTGAGCTCATCAATCGCATCAGCTGAGCACGCGACTAAAATGCGCAGACTCCGACTTGGATATCATTTGTTTTACAAGTTGCAAACCAAAAAGTATTATTACAGGGTATTTTTCATCTCATATTTATTACAAGCGACTTGAAACGTATCAATTGCATCTGAGATAACATTTGTCTAATGGAAACATTCAATCAAATTATTACAGGGTAAATACTTTCCTTATGCAAACATCTAAAAATAATACTCGGTAAAGTGATCATTTAAACTGATTAAATAATGACATATGATTGGAAATATGCTTAAGTTTTGAATATTACTATCGTATATTCAATTGGTACTATCCTTTAATATAATGTATTAAACATAGTCATTGATACAAATAATCCTCATCTATTTATAAAATATTTTCCTGGGCTATTAATTGTATAACTATAATTTAGTTAAGCTAAAGCTATACTTTATAATTCCCCTTGAAATAGTTGTCTCATTTTGCGATAGTCTTATCGATAGTTTATCCATCACTAGTTCAGGGCCAATGACTTAATTGCGACGACCCATATTAATTCCCAGTGGACTTCATTCGCTAGTCATTCATCTGATGTCGTCAAGCGACAGCGACAGCGACAGCGAAAAACGACAGCAACAGCGACAGTTAGCGACAGCAACATTTTTGTCGCGACAGCAACATTTCGGCACAACGGCAGCAACAGCAACTGTCGCCAACTGTTTTTTGGTGTCTCCGAGTTGTGGCATCTCTTCTGCTTGATTTGGGTGCCACTCACACACACACACATGGGAGAGTCACTCTCACAGATACAGACACACATTGGCAGCATCATTAGCAAAGAGCTGCGGCGACGTTGATGCTGATGTTGTTGCTGATGGTAATGTTGCTGTTGTTGCTGCTGTTGTTGCTGCTGTTGTTGTTGGCAGCCTTGTCGCAGCCTCCGCTGTCAAAAGTTGATTTACCGTTTTAATTTTAAGTTAAAAACCTGTCAAAAATAAATCATTCAATCGCTGGTTCATTCGTTCGTTCATTCGTTCACTCGTCGACTCTTTTTCCTGCCTTTTGGCTTGGCTCATCTCTCATCTCTCAACTCTCACATTTTGCTTTCCCATTCCCAACCCCTTTTTTGAATATTCACGCATTTTGTAGCGCCACAGCCATAGACAGTGACCCAGTTGCCAATCCAGCACCACACCCCTTTCCGTACCCTCTTCTGTACCCAACTGCACCCCTCTTCTGCATACTTTTCTGCAGTTGACACATGAACAACTCGCATCGCTTTCGTCGCCATTCATTAAAGTCTGAAGTTGCTGCGAGGTCTTTGCATTCATACATTCATTCATGAATACAATTCGTAATTGAAGTACTAGACGATCCAGACACTTTTTAATTGAGAAATTAATTTCAGTTCTAGTTTTCTTTTTAATTTTATATATATTTCTTTACTCACTTTTCAGAGATGCAACTTGTAGCTTTTATTATTTGACTTAAAATAAGGTCATAAATAGAGAGTATTAAGTCTCAGCGAATTTAAGGTTTCGGAGAATTTTTGAAACTTAGAGTTTTCATAAATTTTCTAGCCACAATCTGATCTGAAATTACGATGGGTTTTGTTCAAAGTCATGCAATTTTTTCCCAATCTTTTAACTTATCAATCTTCTGCATTTAATCAAACTTAAGCTGAGTAATAAACATGCCAATTATTTCCATCATCCGAATATAGACTGTAATCTATTTTATTGCAGATTTAAATGCAATGCCAAAGCTTTAGCCGGATATGTAGTATTGATATCAATCCGGTCTCAGACAACAAAGTTTCAGCTCCACACACTTAGAGATCAGTCAAGTCAAGTCTGTCTAAGAGTGGGAAGTGGGTAAGGAAAGAGGTAAGAAGGGAGATAAAGTAAAGAGGGAATGGGCAGTAGCTGCGTTGTGTTCACACGCAGCCAAGTTTGGCCCGATAATTGATGCATTATAATCGCATCGAGATGTGATTGATTATGACAGGTGTGCGCAGTCATGTGGAAAGCCAGGCGAATTCCAATGACGCCAAAATGATTTGCTTGATTGACAAGCAGGTCAGTCAGTCGAAGCCAGTTTCAGTTTCAGTTTCCAAGTTTCAATACCAGTTAGGAAGGCGTACTGATATGGTGATATTGAGTTTGCATCGATACAGAAAAACTATATTCAAATAAAGTTCGATATATTGAACAATATACATATGTATTTGAATAAAACGCAGCAAAGCAAATATTCTAAGCCACTTTGTCACTTTATTTAAGCCACTTTATCAAACTTTGCCAAAGTAAATCCATGAGTACATTTTATAGACTTCAAGAAGTACAGACAACTTACAACCTAGCCATAACTGAAGACTTTTTCTTAAAATACTTATTTGCATTTCAGTATTTTCTATTTTGTTTTATTTATTTTTTTCAACAAAGGGATTGTTTGTTAATTTTTGCATAGTTTAATCTTGTTTGACTCATCCATGTTGAAAAAAGTTAACAATTAAACTTTTTTTTAACAAACTCTATATTTCTCTTCTATATATCTATTTTCTAACATTGTATGTTGATGAAAATTCAATAATTCAACTGTTTATTTTATATTTCTTAAGCTTAACAGATTATTATTGATATTAAGTGTTATATGTCTGTTATTTCTTACATTATAATAAAATTTCTAATCTCTCTATGATATACTCAGTAATATTACTCCCGATCTCTATGGTAACAGTAGTTTGCTAATACCCTAACCTAGTTCCAGTTGAACTCACAAGATCAAGCCAGCTGCTGGTTGTCATTAGAGGTAGAGTTAAATTCCGAGGGCAGCTGCTGTTGGTTTTTCCTCTACTCTTCACTCCTTTTACTCTCATTCTCTCTGCTGGCGACAAATTTACGCATGGTGCGACAGGTTCATTAATTGATGTGCACACTGTCGCCGCACGAGGCTCGTCGCTTGCAACATTGCAACATTGCAACAGTGGCAGTGGCAGCTGCGCAGGCGCCAATGTCGATGTGGCATTGCGTGTGGTGGCCGCTTTTGCTGGATATTTCTTAATCGATATCGAAATGATTTACGTTTGCTGCCTAATGAGTTCGCATACACAAACAGACGGACAACTGGACAACTGGACAGTGGGACAAATGGACAAATGGACAACTGGACAAACAGACTGTGGAGCAGACAGATGAACTAATGTCGGATATTTTCCTTTCACGCAAACTCTTGCGGCGGCTTTCAGTTTTTAACATCAAGTCGAAGGCAACTGGCTATCAATCTCTGACATGACGTAGCAGCTTCCCTTTTTTCTTTTTCTCTCTTCTTTTAACTCACTTATTTATTGATTTCTGTTTATTTTTTTTTTCATTAGTTGATTGGCATTTCAATTAACGAATTAGTCATTTGCATGCCGTTGCTTTAACTTGACTTTTTATTGATTTAATACTTCCTGCCATTTTCTTGCTGTCTTCTTTTTGGAATGTAACACAATGCTGGTTCATCATTGGTCAATCTTCACTGTTCTTTCTCTTTTCTTTTCCATATGCGAAGCATCTGTGCTCTTGTTAATGACAGCTATCCATCAACTCTGCTGGGGTTGTTACAGTTTGTCGGGGATGTAAAAGCAACCCTTAAATTTGATTGATTTGTCTCATGGTTACAATAAGTGTGAAAAAATGTCTGCGATCTGTATTGGTGAACTGTAAAACATGGGTTGAAAATTGTATTCTGTAAAGGTTCCATGTCAAAAGGGTTACCAGGCTCAAACTCGTATAACTTTCTCAAATCTAATCCGATTTTCATGCGGAATGTCATTTTAATCATGGTTGGACCTAAATATTTATTCTACATTTAATGGCTGTGTGTTTACAAAAATTTTTTTTAGTTAAGGGGGGATTCCAGCTCCCGCTTCAATCACTAAACCTTACTGCAATTGATACGCCCTGTATGATCAATTATTGTCATATTAGCTCTATCAAAAAACTTTACTTGAACCATTTTCATTATAATCCTGGTATTATCTGTATAAATGTATTTTGCAGTACACTTCAAAGTATCCTTGGCTAGGCTTTCCTTCAAGCTGATTTAGTTAATTATTTCAGTTCTACTTATCTGGCTCTTAGCTTCTCCAACTCTCTCTCTATAACTCTCTCTCTCCCTCTCTCTCTCTTTCTCCCTCTCTCTCTCTCTGTAATTATTAGCTGTCTCGTTGTGGCATTAACATGTCCCTCACAGTAATAGGACAAAGCGATGTCCTCTGCTATTTTTGCTCCTAGAACAGTGTCACATTTACACGACGACACAGTGGGTATAGTATGTATGAGTCTGTGCCCCCATACGATATACAACCCCTATCATGAGAGTTACACCCTTCCATCCTTCCTTCACTCTCTCACCCACTGTCCTTCATGCTCGTTGTCTGCCCTTCAACGCATTTCAACGCATTTTATGCTGAGGCGCGTTTCATGTGCGGGTGCTGTGGACATATTTATGTCGCTTTTGGGAACATTTCATCCTCATAAATATTATTCATGCTCTCGTTCACTCTTTAGTGTTGCTCCCCCAGCTCCCAGTGCTAACCTTCTTTCCTCCATTACCCATCTCCATTCCCATTTCGGTCTCCTTTTCTGCTGAGCTTTCAAATTGCACAACACGAAAAGTTCGTTACAGTGTTCAACGCCCCGAGAACGATGGAGACGAGGACAACATGTGAAGAAAAATAGCATAGGAATCCATCAGATAAGTGCGAGCCAACAATGTCTATTGCCATCTCACTCACTCTGTCTCTCTCTCGCCATCTTTTTCTCTGTCTTGTTTCTCGCTTGGCTTTCAGCGTTTTTGCCAGTAAATTGTCAAAGTGACAGCTTATGTGAGTCGCAGTTGCCAGCAAGGAGAAGAAAAAAAGGAAAAAAGGAATCCCGGCCATCATTTACTCCCCTCTGCTCCTCCCTTTTCACCCCTTCCCTTCACTTTACACACCTTCCGCGTCTTGGGTCCCGGCAATTCCTTGGGTTTGATTTAATGTTGCGTGTGATATATCACAGTCCAGACAACAACAACAGCAACAAGAACAACCACCAGCCTTTATTTTACGCTTATCGAACTCTTCTTCCTCTACACTCAACCCTCTTCCCCAGTCTCTCCTCACTTTGACTGCCAACCACTTTGCCACATTTAATTTTTGGAACGTTCTACAGTGTGGCAAGAGGGGATAGTGGGATGGGGACTCTGGGGGCAATGGCGTCGTCACGTCAGTTCGCCAGTCTGTCAGCGTTCACACATCTTATTCAGTTTTATTCAGTTTTACTCTCTTGAATGTCTCGTTCATTTGTTGCCAAGTCAGTGCTCTGTCTCCCTCTCTTTCACTCCTTCTCTCTCTTTTTCTCTGTCTTTCACCATCAACTTCAATTCGATTCCCTAACAATAAATCACTCATTTCGCAGTAGTTTTGTACACTCCTACGCTTATTGACCGAACACAGACTACTGTCTCAGGCACAGTGGGTCAAAAACTAAAATTGTTAAACGATCATCGAGGCCAGCATGAAAAGCTTTTTCAAATGGAAAAGTTCTCTTCACATTTATTATGGAGCAAGTGGCTATTAAAGTAAAACTAGTTTTTAGAATTAACTCAAGCTTGTTGCCCACTGTGGGCCTTCTTTCTCGCCCGGGTGCAAATTTTAGCAATCAGCTGACGATATTCTTATATCCTAGAATCTTTATTTATAAAAACCACAGAGTAAGAATATTTCATTAAACTCTTAACAGGGGTTAAGACAGGGATCCGTCTCCCGTTAATGACGAATACAAAAGTTTCTTATATACAAGTTTCCTCTTCTGGTAATGGAACTTTTAGAAAATTTCATCAGGAAAGAAAACAAAGGATTAAGAATATGAGATGACTTAAGTAAAACGACCTTCAGTTTACTATCCTTTCAACTTCTTTCTACCTCTAATTTCTACTCAATAATCTCTCTAGCTTCTCCACTGTGCCTTGTCAAAGTCAGACCACGCATTGACGACGTCAGTATGTCAATGGTCTTCTTGAAGTTTGCTTGGGCTGGCATGAGAAGACACTTTGAGCTTCGAATACTGAGGCTTTGTTGGGTGGTTCTTTGACTTGTATGCCTCTTTGATTTGTCACTGTGGGGGCTGAGAGATGAGGGAAAAGGAAAAGGGAGTTGAGACTTGAGAGTTGGAGACTATGTTTGCTGTCTGTATCGAATGTGGCCTAGCTTTAAATTGCAATGACGTCAAGTTGGCATGCTTCATGATTATGTCGCCTGCCCCAATCCCTCAGTCCCCAAGCGAGGAACCTCTCTCTCTCTATGTCTCTCTATCTCTGTTTGTCTCTTTGTGTGTGGCAATGTGGTGTTTGTTTGCAACTTCTGCGCGGTGTCTTCGACGTGACCGAGTTGATTGTGTAAAAGTGCGAAAACGAGACGAAATTCTCTTATCTGTCGGGCCCCATCGATAGATGTCATCTTGAGTGATTTACCGTCAATTGGGGATGTTGTCTTCAATGAGTTTTTTCAGTGCTCTTCTTTTCACTTCTCTTCACTTCTCTTCTCTCATCTCATCTCATCTCTACTCGTCTGTCTTCTCTTGCCTTGTCTCAGATTTATGTTTATATTTATTTACGGTACGACTCGATTCGTTTGGGGTTTTAGTCTCTGTCTTGTCTTTTTAAGCACATGTATCTGTATCTGTATCTCTTCCAGCTGTATCTCTATCTCTATCTCTATCTGTATCTTTAAGCGAGTGTAGATGCGATGCTATTAAGAGTGCTTGCCACAAAGCGAGCCAAAAAAATTAATCAATATTAAATGTCTGACATTAAATTAAACTTTTGATGCGAATTTCAATTTATGTATCCTCCCCTAAATTACAAATCAATAGCTATTATTTAAGCTTGCTCGAAATTGAGATTTAAGTGGATATTCAGTCAGCCATTATTAACAACAAATCAAAGATTAATTTCTAAACATATATGATGCGATCGAAGACAATGTTATTTGACTTGTAGCTCTTTAATTTAAATCGATGTCGACAAAATTTTTGGTGATTTAAGATTAAAGAGTTAACTTCAACTCTTAAACAAATTTAATTTATATGTTAACATCCTTTAATAAATTAAAGAAAAAATAAATTATGTGTTGAATTTATACTTCTTTTAAAAAAAATAATAGTCTGTTTATTTATGACTTGATTTTTTAATTAATGATTATTTATTTCCTCAAATCTTTAGATTGATTGTTTTTAGTTTGATTCCAGTAATCATATAGTCAATTAGTATCCTAAAATGTTAAACTTTCGCAATCATTATATTGCTTTTAAGAACTGCAGGGCTATTTAAAAAAAATATACCAAATAATCTTCCAGAATATTTTAAATTGATTATGAATCTTTCCAACAAAATTAAATAGCATTTTAATGATATTAACAAGGAACAGGAAATATCTATAGCAAAAATAAAACAAATCAGTTTCAGCTATGATATAATTTGTAATCTCTTTAACGAGTTTGTAACTTATTCTAATTCGAGATCCGACAATATTATTGAAAATATTCATAGGTATCTTTTGTATAATCCAATTAAATTCAATCAAATGTTCCAAATCTTGTTCAGATTATTAATAAACTTTCTGATCAATAGTATACATTTATATTAAATTTGTATAAATTTTAGCTATTTAAACCTTGTCAATATCTTTATATATTTGTCAATTTTCCCAATACCACTCAGCTGAAATCATAGATCTTTCATCTACGACTTTAAATATGACACAAATGTGAGGCATAAAATTTGTAGGAATTTGCCAATTGAATGCACCTCGCTGAGAGACAGAAAGATCAGGTAATCAAGCAATTATTAGCTCAGCTGTCAGTTGGCATTGACAGGCATCATTATTTAGACTGAAAACCAGTCTGAAAATAATTTAGGACTTTGGCACCATGAGAAAATAAAATGCAATACAGACAGTCAAGTTGACAAGTGGACACCAATTGGAAGAGGAGGGAGAGGGAGAGAGAGGTAGGAGGGAGACCCAAGCAATGAATCGATTGGATTGAGGTGCCACCAGCAAAAGCAATTTTCCAGGTGAATATAATTGTGGTCAAGGCTAGTTTTAAACCAATCCATAAATGTCACTTTGATGATGCCAATTTATTGATGGATTTCATAAGATTTAGCTAATGCGACTTGCAGCAAGGGGGATGTGGCAGTTGCATCAATCAACCCAGTTAAGCTCAGCTCAACTTGGCCTCAGTTTGAGGCACGAGCCAAAAGCACTTTTCATAGACTATTTGATATTCATAGGCAATTTACATGGCGATTATTAGCATTGACATTCCTTCCAGTCGGTGCCCCAGACAATTGTTGCAAGCACAATCAATTAGGCGTTGAATTGATACAAGATACATTCACACACACACTTATACACACTCACACCCATTTAGGAGTGAGTGTTGTGCCTCTGCCACCCACATGAATATGCAATTATTCGCATTTGTGCAACCAAATTGATTCCTCACTAAGACAAAGGCGGGCACGAGTATCACGAGCATTACGAGTACTCATGTGATTGCTTCTTTAAATAATTCAATGGGTACTCGCTTAAAATGACAGCATGCACTCATTTAATTAGTGTGAATAGGTAGCATATTCATTCAGACATTTCAGTTAATATTAATGTATATCAAAAAGAAACATTAGCTCTAGGATGAGATGTTGACTACTTTTAATCCTTAAGAAAGGAATATCTAGGAATACCTTTTTATTTGTTCTTTATCTTATCAGCTTCATATTATTTTAATAATTGGACAGAGTTCGGTTAAAATACCGGTAAGAAAATATTTGCACATTGTTGTCAAAACCTTTTCTTTTAGTACATAGACTCCACTTATAAAACACGAACAAAGCCGTCCTTAGGTAACTAGTTCTTCATACCTGCAACTCCACGCTATTCGCACAATTTAAGATAGATTATTGACTCCCATGGCGAAATTCTCGGCCCGTCAGAGCTTCTACATTTTAGATACTTTAAGAGTTCTATATTAACACCAGAAATGTTGGATCGAACGCCATCGATTGCTGATCGGTGGCCGCTGTGATTATCGGCAATGCCCTTCTACCAAAATGGCCACATGTGGTGCAGTCTTCACTGCAGACTGAATGCAGAAAAGTGCTGCAAGTAGATGCGGAAAAGGGGAGTAGGAAAAGGAGTACAGATGAAGCATGGATCATTGCATGTGGATGCTGATGGCGGCATCGATTGCGTGCACATGATGTGGGCAGTTGGATCTTCAATGTTGTTGCAACTGCAACTGTTGCTGATGTGCATTTGATGATGGTAGTGGTTGTTGCTGTTATGGCTAAAACGCTTCTGGGTTGAGACAACAACAACAACAACAACTGCTAGGAAATTTACAAGCAGACAAACTAGAAAACAACGCGTTCAACATATAAAAACGATGCGATGCAATAATTTAAGCGCTTTTTGAATAATTGCTGTGGTGCAGCAGCAACAACAACAACTGCAGCAACTGCAACAGCAACATGCAGCTTTGGATATTTGTTGCTAGCGGCTAATCAGCAACATATATATATACACACACACACACACACATACTGCCACACATTGCCAACATGCATCAACGAACATGCAACATTTTGAGGTACAATGAAAGTAAAAGCAAAAAGCCAACAACTCGACACCAATCGCCATAAATTGTCAATTTTAATGCGGCCTCAAACTGAGGGGAACAATATTCATGTGTCCATGTGTCCAGCGTGTTGCATGTTCATCATAAAAATCAAGCAAACTCCAATGAAAATTACTCCAGACAAAAGCCAAACAAACAACTCACAGTTACTTATGATGATGTTGCCGCAACGACAGCAATTGTTACTCCGCAGCAGCAACAATTGCTGCGGCTTACATAAACAAAGCTGTTCATCTAATTGAATATACTCAGTTTTTTATGGAAAGAGTCTTTCCTTAGCAGCTTTAACGTGATTTTGTAGAATACTATAGTTTTACTTAGCTATATTTTAAATGTCCTATTATAATAAGTTATCATTGCTTTACTTTCACAAACAAAATTAAATATATCAAGGATTGCATGATTTTAATAAATTTTGCTCCGGCTTTTTAAAAAGATTTGATTAGTTTAATTTAATTTTATTATCTTAAAATGGAAAACCGCTCTTCATATAAAAACCGTTTTTTTAGGGCCTATAATTAAAAAGTACAAAGTGTCTAGTATGCATAGTCTAGCAAGTTATGCGCATTTATTTAATGTCAAGTTAAAGTTAAATAAAATAACTCTATAATTTCAAATATTCGCAGTTTTTTTCTCTATCCGTTTTATAAATTTACTTCAGATACCCATACCCATAAGTCAATTTTCCAGTCAGTCAATCAATGCATTTCTCTTCTTAAATCCACTCGCTTCAAATCTTCACTTTTCTTTACTTAAATCCATATTTAACTTTAAATTCTTTAAAATCTCTCCAGCTACCACACAATTTTAAAGACCTGATTACCCAATCTGTTTAAGGTCAATTCACCTACGTCATTGATTGACTTTAATGAGGAATTTCGCGTCGACTCCAACTAAGATTTAAACCTAAAACTAAATTAATATTCATAATTATGTAGGGGGTAGAGAAACAATGAATCCAATTTGGCAGATGATTATAAATAGTATGAATGTGTATATTTTAGTTTGTGATATTTGATTTGCAATGCAAATTGCAAAGCCGTCGTTAAAGCATCAAAGAAATCAATTCGAACGCACTTCAATGGCCTTAATGACAAACGAAATTGGCATTTGGCAATTTTGGCCAATTTGGGGGCAAAAAGCAAATGTCAAAATCAGTAAAGCAACATTGATTAGAATTATGCATAAACCAGGACAACAAACATATTGTACACTGAACAGTGTACACCTGTACAGTAAACTCACACACACACACACTGAATAGACAGACAAGAAGATTTGAAAGCATTTTGCCAGTTAGACAAGCTCGCAATTTCAAACGCTGTCAATTTCAAAGTCAATTTAATGCAATAACGATATTTTTAGCATCTTTTTTGATTAACAATAAACTAATCTTTCAAATGTTTGTTGTTGCCAACTGAACACAATGTCTGAGCACGAGTTTTGTATTGTTGCCGTCACGAGTTTATACATTTTTCAGCTACAAATCTCAAACTCTATCGAAGCAGATGGCCAAATACAGCTCATCAATGAGCCAACAGCAACAGCAACTACAACAACAATGACAACAACAATGACAACAAGCACAGACTTGACCATCAAACTGTGGGTGGTCCCTTGGTCCAAAGAACTCTACTGATTCTCTGAGTCTCTGTCCTCGTCTCTGACTGCCTTGTAAAATATGTTTATTTAGAATATCAAAACCGAAAGTAATCGATTTAATAAACTGTCACCGACATGTGGCCAGGCCACAGTCCAGTTGTGTTCAGTCCAGGCCAGTTCAACTCTTGGTTCCAGCTACCAGCTACTGCAAGCTCAAGTCACGATAATTGCAAATGTATCTCAAAGATACACACACACGTTCTGCTTGTCGAAATGAAAGGATAAAAGCAACAACAGCAGCCAGAGCAGCATTTCATAAAGGGTTTCGTTCTTCGGTTTTGGCTTTTTATACTATACTCTTGCAGAGGGTATTATAATATTGTCATGCTGTATGTAACTTATTAATGGATGTCCATCTCATTAATTGTAAATATTCATTAAAAATATTATTGTTTCACGGTATATATTAAATAAATTCACAAGCTAACTATTTAGACATATTGACTAAGTTTAGGGAACATTTTTATGAGAACAATCAATACAATTGAAGGTTTAGCTAAAAAAAATTAATTACACCTGAATTTTGTTTAGAACCGAACTACTGTATATTACTGCTGCAATATTTTTAGCCATATTATCATAAGCGTTACAGCTTTTTAAATTATCTTAAACAAACCAAAAACTATACACTAATAGAATTTATAAAAGAGATTTAATTTAAAAGACAATCAGTTAATAATAATTAGCTTGAAGCACTAGAGCAAGAACACTAAACAAATGAAATGTAAATAATTTTACTTTCAGCTGCAATACAAAAGATAAGACAAATTCCAAAATCGCGAAACAATTTATATCGATTTTTTAACCCATCCTGAACAAATTTGCTAAATATCGGAAGACTGTATCTTATAGCTTACAGTATTAAAAAATTATTTTTAAAATCATGTTTTATAGTCTACAAGAGCATCAAATCTTCAGCTTATCAAGTATAAATTTTTATTTTCTTGTATTTTTTTGCTCTGGGTGGTTGTGGGGTGGGTGGTTGGTGCAACGTCAATGATATCTACGTGTATCTACGTATCTCGTTAAGCGTTCCAATGCGCAGCAAAAATTTCATATGTGTGTCTGTGTGGAAATCCTTTATGTTGATTACATTTCTGGGTTTATTTTATTAAAAATACTCGCATTGCATTGCAAGGATACATAAAAAAAAAGTCAGCAGCAGCAGCAGCAGCAGCAACTGTGGCAGCAACTTGTGGCAGGGGCAGCAACTCGTTCGTTGGCTCAGTCACAGTCAATATTGGCAGCGTCTGTGGCTTTTAACTCTCTTCTTCTCTCATTCTCATTCTCATTGGCATTTCTCTCATTCTCATTCTCGTTCTCCATCTGGATATTGTGTGGACTGCCAAATGCACGTTGCATGTTCAGCTGAAAATTTGCAATGCAACCTGCCAGGTTGCAGCAAACACAGCAACAACAACAACAACAACAACAGCAACAACAACAGCAACGTGCAACGTGCAACGTGCAACTCGTGCAACTCAACACAATAAAAAGGTAGCCATGTCCATGTTCCGTATCCTGTCCAATTCACCGCCTCCTTCTTGCAATCATATGTAAGTATGATGAGTGCACTCGACAGCACAAAATGTTACCTTAACTTGCCACCATGCCTCATGCCACTGTGTTGCACAATTGAAAGCACACTTGATAAGTTCGGAAAAATTAATTTTCTTTCCACACACACACAACATGCGAAAACATTTCAATTTTTATCAGACAGTTGACCTAATGCAACACACTCGTATTTTAAAACTTGAATATGGGTATTCCCCCTACTTTCCCCGTTCACTCCTCTTCCTCTTTGAACTCAGCTGTTTGTGGCACAATCTTTTGGCAGTTGACTGTGAATTGAGCCGAAACTTAAACTCAATCGAATCATTTATTCTTCGAGAAATCATTGAACAAGAAAATATTTTATATTTCTTTTGCAATTTAAGTAAAGTTTTTATTTGTATTCAAAAGGTTTTTTTTTAATTTTTAATGTATTCGATTTGTGGAAACATTGATATTAAGAAACTCGCTGTACACAGATTTCAATATAGAAAAATATATAGGATTACTATCTATCATATTTTTCTTATAGGCTTTTGTAGACCTTCATTTAATGGTTAGTTTCTTCCAAAATTTAAGATTATTGCAAAAATTAATAATTAATATTATTCAATATTTAAGTAACTATTAAGCTACTAATTTTCCGTCATTATTTAATTCCATTAATTCTTTTAATTAATTGTTTTTATTTTTATAAAGTTTTTTTGAACCCATTTAATTGATATAAATGCACTTCCGAGCTAACATTTAGAAATATACTTAAAATTTAAGTATCTCCTAGTCAATCTTTTACTAACTCTTACTAAATTAAACTCTACCAATAATAAATATTTTATTCAAATATTCTTCACGCTGAAATCTTAATTATATTATAATTTTTAACGAACAAATAATACTTAGTAATTCTGTATGTAGTTCTGTAGAATTCATGTTCCAATAAATGTCAAACTTTTTAATTTAACAAACCTCAATGTGTTTTACCAAAATCAATTTTGATAAAAGTTTTTGTTACCCCTCTCCCCGCTCTTAGAGTAAACAATACTGTGACAACTTCAAGGGCTAGAGGGGATCTTCGGGGGGTTGTGGCAGCTGCCACACTCAACACTTTCCGCATCAATTACGTCATGTTAATCCGAGTGTCCACTGCATGTCCGCAAACTGACCGACCATACATCACACACTGACACGTTGGTCAAGGGGGTAGTAAAAGGGCATAGAGGGGGGATAAATGGGGGTATGTAATCTGTGATGAGCCTGAGGGGAAGAGAGA
Organism: Drosophila neotestacea; assembly: GCA_035044365.1. Classification (NCBI taxonomy): domain Eukaryota; kingdom Metazoa; phylum Arthropoda; class Insecta; order Diptera; family Drosophilidae; genus Drosophila; species Drosophila neotestacea. The sequence continues at coordinate 3,078,012 of JAWNMD010000052.1, read as the reverse complement.
GAGAGAATGGGAGGGAGGTTGCAGCATTGTTGCAATGTGCAGTGGCAGCCGTAAAAACAACATTTCAAATGCTTTGATGTGGCCCACAACTGAGTGGCATGTCCAACTGGCAATTCTCTGTCCCCCTGTTCACCCCTTTTTATACTCCCTCTTTTCATCAATCCCTCCATTCCTCACTTCGTTCTTGTTGGGCAGTTGCAACGCCAGCAAACATTTCAATCAAACGGGCTGTAAAAAGAGCCAACCAAAGGACGCACAAAACATTGCAGACGTAGCGCCAGCTGCATGGACAATGTGGCAGGACCATGCTTTGTGTGGCAAGAGGAGTATGGCAAGGGGCAAGGGGTGCTGAGGGGCAGTCACGTTGGGGCAACTCAATGACGCATATAAACTCCCAACGTCAGCGTTAAATGCGTTCGTGTCCATGTCCATGCTATGCCATGAGTTGCGATTCACTCACTCACTCACCTACTCACACTCACACCCGCTCATTCACTCACTCATTCACTCAGTTATTCACTTTGCCTCATTCGCATGCAAAGGCGACGTGCAAAAAAGTGAAACAGTAGCCAGGAAATGACGGAAAAGAAGAAAAACACACGATGAGAAGTTGCAAAAAACACTGAATAAAAAATAAAAAGGAAAAACAGAAAACTCAATTCGATTTAATTAAAACCAATTTTCGACTTTGAGCTGTGCGTTTCGCTTTTTATGTGAATGACAGAATACCCTACAAAAAGGGAGATGGGTAGGGAATGACAGAAAGAAAAGATTTAAGGTGATCAATTTATATAGTATGAAAGAATTTATAGCTTTTAAACAGTTATAAAATCAAGCTATCATAGGTTCTTAAGAGAAGATTCAGAGCTTTCGAAGAGATATCGAAATAATAAAGGGTTATTATAATGAAGTCCCAATGTGTAAAGTCCTAATATATATCCAGAAAATACTATAAAAATATATTGTTTCACTATTATATTCATCTTTTACATATTATTAAATTCCTTCTCAGTTTTCTTGACTGAAGCGTATCCAGAATTCGATCAGTTGACCTTCAATTTGCTGAACTAGCATAGAGCAGAAGGAAAGCAATAATAGCAATGTTATAGAATGGATTTGGATATATGGAGGGAATATACACACTATATATAGTAACATATAGGGTAAATGAATGCAACGCTGGCTGCGTCTGTTGCAAGTTGCCACATTTACATTTTTATGCAAAGTTTCCTTTTGGCAACACAAATAAAATTTCGACGTGCAGTTGATTTTTACCCATTTATTTGAATGTTGTTCAACATTTTTTCAAATTAAGAAAAAAATCGTATTTTTTTAGTTTTTTTTTGGTAGTTGATGCAAGCTGATTAAGTCAATGAAACGTGTTTGGAAGTTTAATAAATGCAAACATTTGCCCAGAAATTTCTATTAACTGTTTTTAGCATTACAAACTTCAATTCTTGTCAGTAAAGGAAATTTCAAAATGTTAAAGGTACACAGATTATTAGAATTACATTAATTAAATTAATTTTAATGGTCTTGATTATAAATTTTGATATGTTAAAAAATAATTACATAAAAAATACCTAATTTAATTTCATTACAAATAATATGGAATAAGAAATACAATGCAAATTTCTCTATTAATCAAGGTATATATCTTAATTGTAAATATATTAAATGTAGAATTTCGATTACTTCTCTAAATCTCTTCAGGTACCTTCTCCAAATATTACTTATAGTAACTTGGGTATTCCAACTCTCTACACATCTTTCAAATTGTAATTTATTTCGTACGTATACTTGATAAATATTTTCTAAATATTACACAAAAAACTGAAAAAGTCTTTTGTTATGAAAATTAATTCTTTTTAACTTAAGAAATACAAACAAAATCTAGTCGATGATCTATAATCAATAGATTTGTAAAGTATGCTAAGTATTCGATATTTATATTATTATATGAAATAAAAATACGTATACGTTATATTGGTTACTTATGCTGAATCCCATTTCAAAACAAACTAATTAGGAATAAAAAGGAAGACTTATCGCTAAAGAATAATTTTAGGAAATCTAAGATGCCTCAATAAAAATGTACTAATTAACAGTTAATAATTCTTTCGGATAATCGTCACTCTGATATATTACCTATCAATCTGTAGTATGCTCTGCTCAGTTGCAACACCAAGTGGCAAGTGTGTGGTTGCTATGCAAATGAGCCACCCTGCAACGCCAATGGGTTAATCAAGGCAGACAACGAACGCATCATGTTTGGGTTTTCATCCTTATCGCATATACTACTATTTTCGCACAATTCGCATAATATTTTCACGCGAGCTTTTCCGAGTTTTCCATTTGCCAGTTGCCAGTTCTCAGTTGCCAGCTCTCAGTTGGCAGTGGACAGACGCTATCTCATTCAGTTGGATTCGCTACGCTGACGTGGCTGGGAGTGCATTGAAATCCACTTCATTTTCCAATGGGAAAAATTCTGTTGTTGTTGTTGTCAATGTTTGTGTGTGTGTGTGTATGGAGAGGGGGAGGCACATTGAAGGGTATTAACAGTCATTATTCAATGATATCTGGCTGCGGACATTGCAGGACAGGGACATCATCATTCGTGCGGAATATTCGGGCTCTGTAAATGGATCGATTTCGTTTTGGCCAACTCAAAAGCACCCACTTACCAACCCAGCCACCCAGTTAAACTTGTTGTTGTTGCTGTTATTTGTTGTTGTGTCCTGTTTTTGGGCTCGACAGAGGATCAAGCCCTGGCAGCCAATTTACCCCCAACAAAAACACAAACACACACACAAACACACTCGGAATGCATATGCATATCCTTAATTATGATTATTGTTATTTTCGACTGTGAATGGCGCATTTAATGTGCAGCAATAACCCCCTTCTTTTACCCCTTTCCCCTGCTCCACAGCCCATTCCCTTGTCTGGCTCGTTATGTTGTCATAAATTTTGCGCTTTGGTGGCAGCAGAAAATGACGTCTGGCCCATTAAAATATCGAGCAGAGTCGTCAGTGGACTCTCAACTCTCAACTGTCGACTGTCGCCCATCGTCCGTCGTCCATTACCGCTATCCTATCTCTCACTACCCCGTAAACAGCTCCTGTTGCATTATGACGCCATTTTTTCTTTCAGTTCGTTTCCTATATCCCTTTAACGTTATTGATGTCCGCCATTTTGTTTGACTCTTTACAAAACTGTACTGTACATAGTCCTCAAATTGTAGCGAATTTTCAGTTGTTATTGAAAACTTCTTCTTAACAAATGAAATACTGAAATTTCCTAGAAATCTACTTGAAATAACTATTAAAATATTTTAAAATTTTCAGAATATTGAGTCATGCAAACAGCTAAAATGAAATATGTACATGATTCCATTATTTCACCTCAAACTTTATATATTTTTTTGATTTACAAATATTTTAGAGAAATTTAAGAAACAAAGGTAAACTTTCAGTAACTGTAGTTCCTTCTTACTAAATGTAGTTTAGGCTAAGTAACTAAAAAACTATTTTAAAAGTACAAAAACTCTTCTCGGGAAATGCGCATTAATTTTCCAAAACTTATACAGCTGCTTCCATATAATAGCTGATAATTAAAATAAACGAAGCTAAACCAATCAATATAAAATTTTCAGCTGGGGTTAAACAAACATTCACATCTTGAAAAGAAATCTTTCGACAACATTTCCAAAACGCATTTGGCACTAACAATAATCTGAGTACTAAGTAAAAAGGTTTCGCACAACATTTCTGTTATGCTTTTTAGTTTCTTTCTTTTCCATTTCTCTTCGTTTTTTTCCTCTCAATTTATACCAAGTTGTATTTTTGTTTTGTAAGTTGCGTACGATCCATTGAACAAACATATGAAAAATCATTAGTTTTTAGTGCGGCGGGCAAACAATCAGAAAATTGGCACTTGAAAACCCTTGCAAACAATTGATGTCGATGTTGATGGGGTTGAGGTTGTGGATTGGGAAGTTTTAGAGGGTTTTGTGGGCTGTTCGCTTAGTTCTTTTTGTTTTTTTTTTTTACGGCTTTCCGGATTTTTTCACACTCTCTTTTTGCGCCTCATAACGTATTCAAAATCAAATTGGTTTGCCATTCGGTCGGCTGTGCACAAAAAAAAAACTTTTACTTTCCATTTCTCTAACGGCCTCCCCCTTCGAAAAACAGCCCAGAAAATTGAAAATAAAAAATCATTTTTCGCACAATAAAATACTCGCAATGAAAGCAAACCAAAACCGTTCCAAAAACCGAACCCGAACCGAACCAAATCGCCAGACATTGCACAGAGAACACCCCAAAAAAAAAGTGGTCTAAATAGTTTTACAGACGATGGCATCGCTTTGGAATTAGTTGCGCCTGAATTGGCAAACATTTGCCACGCCTCCATCAACCTCCCACCCATCTACCCTTTATATCAACACCTCCTTCTCATTCCCCTTTTCCTTAACCCATTTGCAAACGGGGCAAATCCTAAAGCGATTTTTACCGCTGGTCAATTTGAAACAATGTTTTCTCGCTTGTTTTGCGTTTGATTTTATTTGATGTGTTTCGTTTTATTTTTTGCTGCTGCTGTTGTTGTTGCTTTTCGTTTTCCCCCTTTTGTTGACCCTTTGTCACCCCCACCTCCTTTACACTTTTCCAATTGCATTTGAGCTTCAATTGTTTCCCTTCATTTTAAGCATTTATTGCCAAAAGAGAAATCTCTGTGCATTGAAACGCAAATGATTTTCAGTCTGAAATCACACACATTATTCCATGCTTTTGGAAGACCTTTCGGATACGTATTTATTACAATATAATATATCGAGTACATAAGTACACTTAGAAAATCAAAGCTACAATCATCGTTATTTGTAAGTAATAAGTTTTAATTAATAAGGATATATGAAACATTAATAATAAAAGTACAGATAAATATGTTTAATATCAATTATTTATGCTCTTAGATTTTAAGATATCGTAAAGAATTGTATTTTTAATGTAGATAATATACAATTTTTATGTACAAATATTTTTTGCCAAATAAAGAATAACTTAAAACTAAATTCAGCTATTTTAATGGTCGTAGGCACTTAAGACTTTATTAAAACTAATAAGTTTAATATAAATATTTCACATTTTAGGTCAAAGGTATTTTAATGAGAGATTTAATATTTTGATTTTATGACTAGGATACTAAATACATTTTTGAAAGATATAAATACCAAAAATATGGTATTTGGGATGAAAATTATTTCTGATCTTTTGGAGAATATATCGAACTAGTTTTGTATAGACAGATTCCTAAAATGTCCAATCTAAACATAACTTACAGCTTATCTTCTGGAATATATTACTTAGACTAACACTCCCATGATAATTATGCTGCTTAGTCAGCAGTTCAATATGAGCAGCTTTGTTTAGTAGCGACTACTTAATATAGTAGCCATATATAATATATATATTATTCACAAATACATGTGCATTTATGTACACATATGTGCGATGTTCATTTGAAGCTCCTCTGTTCGCATTTTCTCGTTCATCGTCATCTAAATTTTCATTGGCGTTCTGTGTGTTGTGTTATGGATGTGCATGTGTGTGTGTGTGAATGTTGTGTGTGCGTTTTTCTTTCGTTTTGGCCATTTGGCTGTGTTATTTGACTAACTGCCTGACGTGTTTTCCTCACACTGGTGATAACATAAAATTTTACTATTATGCGTTTTAGCTGCTTTCCAGCATTTTAATACAATATTTGTTTTTTCCGTGCCACACAAGAAGCCAAGGGAAAAAGTGCAAAGAACAGTAGAGAAAAGCAACAACAACAACAATGGGCAAATAACGTTCTCTGTTCTCTCTCCCTCTCCCTCCCTCTCTGAAATCCCCCCTCTACGCCCCTGCACAGGACTCGACATTGGCTGAGAATTCATGGACATGCAACGCGTCTGAAATTTACATTCAAATGTGTTTCGCTTAGATGCGAAACCTTCCCCCCCTTTAGAAGAGGCAAAAAAAAAGTACCTCAGTGCAGCCAATTCCCCCGAGCAGCATATGTTCCAAGTTGGGTTCGTTTGGGTTCAGTTTAAGGGGGGGTGGGGGAGATAGGAGTGTTTCAGATAGGAGTTGGGAGTACGCAACGGATTTTTGATGAAATTTCAAAAATTTCCCACTTAGCAGCAAAATGACTGACATTAAATTGATTTGCAAGCAAACGACATGACGAACGGAATCGAAAGAGAGCGATGCCAAAAGGCATTTACTTTTCCTTATTTTTTTTTCTGTTTAGAGTTGCCAGCAGGGTTGCCATTGTCTTCATAGAGTAGCAGGGGCGGAAGGGGGCAGGTTGTTAGATTGGCGGCGAAAATCAAAATTCCGTGCACACTTGAGCATTTCATTTAGAGTCTAAACTGCATGGCAAAGTGTTGAGCTGAGTTCTGCGGGGAGGGAAAGACGACCCCTGAGGGGGGAGGAAGAGGAGGAGGAAATAGAGAGTACGTAGGAGGAAAGCAAGCGGTATCGGAGGTGTATGTCGAGTGGGTCTTTGGGAGTTTCCACAAAATGGAATTCAGGTTTTCTTTTTCATTTCGTTTTCTTCGTTTTGACTTAACAATGCCTTAGCGATATGTATGTGTATGTGTGTGTGTGTGTGTGTGTGTATCTGTGTGTTGGCTCATTGGGCTCTTGGTAGTAATACAAATTTAAAGTTATGTTTGCGCCAGCAGCACAAACATTCTCTCATTTATTCATTTCAGTCAGCCAGTTAGTCAGTCAGTCAGCTTTTCTTTTGTGCGCCCCAAAGCAAAAAAAAAAAAAAGTTTCCTTCTTTTCTTCGCTTTTCATAAATTGTTGTATGTATTTTGCATTTCATGAAAATGAGAAATGAATAAAATAAAATTTTATTTTATGCGTGCAACATGTGAAATTTTTTTCGAACGCTTCTTGCCACAGTTCAACATGCCACATCTTCATCTCTCTGTTGTTGCCGCTACTTGGGACTTGGGGTATCGTTCATTTATTTGCCTCTTTCTGTATCATTAAATTTAACGCTTCATATTTATGCCCCAGCAGCCAAGTTTGTCTGTTGATTTGGCAGCCATTTAATTATACTTAATCGGTTCAGAGGGTATTATAATTTTGTCACGTTTCTTGACAAAGATTTCAAGAACAGACGAGACAATTAGATTGATCAATGTCAGAGCAACGATCTGATAGCGTATGGAAAAGATACAAAGTATCCTATAGATACATTCATTCAACTGGCTTAAGCTTAAAGAGTGATGGTAAGAGAAATGCTAAGTCAGCGATACTATCGTTACTATTGAACACTTTTAAATCTTCTCTTGTACTTCTATCTTTAAATATACCTTATATAAATCATAATACATTTGCTGTCACTTTAAGTTGTTTAAAAACTGAATGCAATTTATTTAGCTAATTATTTTTATAATACATCAATCGGCTTTAAATACATCAAATGTGCCTACAAATGATCATTCTCAGATACTTTTCAATCAATTGATGACTCAGTTCTGCGTATATTTGAAGCTTAAATAATTAATGTGATTTATGGATATTTAATAATTGCTTGAAGTCATTGAATTAAGCTCACCAATTAAATGTCAATAATTTGACATATTTCTTATAAATTAATTTAAATTTTCAAAACTTCAATTAGCAATGAATATGGGTTATTGATTGACGTGTTCATTCATTGAATAAAATTCTTAAGCCACACAATGATGACTTCTGTGTATTAATATTGATCATTAAATCAAGTACTTAGACAACTGTATTGTGATAAGCAATATTAGAAGCAACAAAATGGAAGTTAATTGAGTACAATTTTAAAGAAGCTCTATTTATAATACATTTAGATACATTAGAAAAGTAAATATAATTTTTGTACTGGAATTTATTTAATAAGTGAAATAATACAGATATAAAAGCAAATATACATAGCATGAAAATTGGCCAGAAAATTTCTTTCAAGTCTCTGAATGAATCATAGATCTACTATAAGTCTTCAAGTTTAGCAGTCAAATCATATGACTAGATTAATTTGCGATTAACTGCAAGCTTAATCAGTTCGATTAACAATATCGCCAATTGAAATGATGACGTTTGATTTCCTTTCTCATTATCTGAACCTAAAATGAAGCGCCACAAAAAATATGAAATAATAAAGAAATCAAATGCGGTTTTTACTTTTGTTTTGTTACTATTATTATATTTTTTTATTGTATTTATTGTTGCTTAGCATTCAGCTATCAATCAAACTGCTACCAACTGTTGCTCTGGCTAAGTGTGTGTAGTTTGTGTGTGAGAGTGTGTTGTGTGTATTCTGATGGATGGATGGCTGGTTAGTTGATTGATCGATCGATCGTCAGTTGACGTTGGCCAAATGTCAGAGCTGTTACCTGTGTTACCTGTGCGTAGTTGTGCCTCATTCATCTACAAACTGATTAACCACAAAAAGGGTTCAGTGGGCGGTGGTGCGGTGGGTTGTGGTGGGGCAATGTGGGGCAACAACAAGTGCTCACTGCGTCATTCCAAAGGCAACACACGCAACATTCACTCATTCACTCCATTCAAAGTCCACAAAGTCAGTCACTTGGCCAGTTTAGTCATTTGGACATCCGCCAGTTTATTTTGATTGATGGATGACTGAGGCACAGTTCATTTCAGACAAGGCGCACAGATTAAGATACGAATGCCACTCAAAGTGGGTCGCTTAACCCGCCACAGAGGCAACACCATCAATTTGTTAACTTCGTGCAAAGTTAAAAATTATGCAATTGATCAGACTTCAGAGTTGGTAAAACAGACAAACAAAATAAAATTTTATTTGTAAGAATACATAGCAGATTTATCTAGAAGAGAGTAACGTTTAACTCTTATTAATCTACAGAATAGAGAGGATGTTTTTAGCAACAGGGGAAAGATGGAAAAATTCTATTGATTAATTAAAATTTGTGAGAGTGAGAATATAATAATATTAAATTTACTTACAATTTATTTATTTTATTTATTTACTTATTAGTGTTATTATTTTATATATTATCCATCTTTTAACAGACTCATTTACTATTTTATATTTATTGATTTATAGATGTAATGGCTCTGAAATCAGGACAGAAAACTCAAACTCAAGTTTGGGAAAATGAGCTCATTTCAAATGAATCGAAATTGATTTCTTCACATTAATTATAATTTTATTGAAATTTCCCTTAACTATTCTAGTGGCAATGCAAATGCCACAGCTAGGGTCGACTGGGAGTCAAAATCAGATCGTTTTTAGGACTCATCGTTGAGGCATGCATCGTCTAATACCTGATAAATCTGTCAGTTAAATGTTTAAATTGAAATCTCTCACCACGCGATGCATGCGCTCTCGCTTAAGAGGAAAACTCGGCGGGAAAACTGTGGAGAGAATTGCGTTGGGATACGAGAGCACTCAACACGGGCCAATCAAACTGAGTGAGAGGGCTGTCAGGAGGGAAGGGAGGAGGGTACACACTTGGGATGTAGGAAAAGGCAACAAGAAAAACTCGAAAGAAATAAAAACAAACAAACAAATCCACAAGATGCATTTGCGCTGTGTGCAGATACAATTTAGATAATTTGTATCTCAACATTGTTGTCAGGACGCGGGTGTTGACTGACAGATGTTTTGATTTGTTTGGTGGAGGGAGGGAGGTGCCACTCACACCCACACACACACACACACATACACTCCACAATTGTAGATTTTAAATTGTATCTACAAGATACTTTCACTCACTCGCGCTGTCTTTTGCCTTCAACTCACTCTAACTTTTACTCTCTTTGCCCCACAATTACTCTCCCTCTCTGTTTCTCTCCCTCTGTTTCAGTTGCCTCTTTAAGTGGCACATCTCAAATCAAAACAAATATTGAAAGAATAAAACGCTTAAGCATCCAATTCAATTGCCAGCAAGCGAAACCAGTGAAAGATTTATGAGCAATGCTCCCGGTATTTATGGCTCGCTCTTAAATTATTTTGCAGCCACGCTCATCGTTCAACCCTCCCCCATCCACAACCCCACAAATACGACCACGACCCCAACGGCGACCCCGACCTCAACCACTCCCCCTTTTGTCCCTCCCAAGAGTAAGGTGGCCATTAAAAGTGCATAAAACTCAACTCAAGCGATCTACAACCAAACTAACACAAAAAAAATTCAACTCAACTTGTTTATTTTTTTCGCAACGGCTACGCAGCAGCTGAAAGTAAATAAATACTTCAGATACACTTTGGATATACCTCCAAGAAAATATATATATTTTACTTATGCTCACAAACACCTGCCAGTGTGTACACATATATATATATAATTTTTGAACCAATTAACGCCATTCAAATGGGAACACCCATTGTGATGTTTGAGAGACCTAAGAGTACGAGTCGACACCTTGTTGATTGAATTTCTACAGGGAGTTGAGGAACTACGTGGTATCACGTAGTCATCTATCGTAAATCGTTCTTCTAGATGGTAATTTCAATATATTTGATATGGCTTTTTTACTTGGCAACTGAGAGTCGGTGTGTCTACTCAAATACATACTCTGAACATTTGAAAACTTTTTATTATGATTCCCTTTCATATCAATTAAGTTTCTTGAGAATAAAAAAATATTATAATCTGAATTTGCAGTCGATATTTTGTTTCTTGTCAATTATGATGAGTATAATTTTGTGATAATTATACAAAAATTATACAACAAAAAAATAGCAACTATTTTATTATGATGAGCTTAAAAAAAGTACTGTAAAGAGAAGTTTGACTAGCTCTTAAAAATAAGTAAGATGCAACTTTTTATACATAACATAGCTATGTCTCCTGAAATGTTCTATCAATTTACAAAGTTTATTCCGATATTTAATCACAATTTAGCCGGAAGAGTTTCTACTGACACTTAAGACTTCCTAAGGTTGCCCTAGTTTGTTGTCTTTTGTATTTCTGTAGTTTAATAAACGAAATCAAAATTGATCGGTTTGACTAGAAGTGACTCAGTCAATTGATCAAATTGCCACCCACAAAGTCAAAGCCCAGAGCTACAATACAAAAGGGTATGGGAAAAGAAGACGGGTATTCACTAAAACAATACACATTCATCCATTCCATACATCAGCGTCACATTGAGACAGTTTATTTGTTTAATTTCAAACCCAAAATTTGTTTTCATTTATAAGAACTTTTGTTGATCTTTCGATTTCGATTTCATATGGAATATCACTTGGCACTTGGCACTTTTGTGGAACCGTGGACTGTGGGTTCTGTTTGACATCAATCAAGTGTGAAAATGTATTGAAAGGCAGGCAGATTTGTAAGGGTATTTCAATAGAAAACTTTTAAAGTATTGCTGAACAAAATGAATTATTGGCGCTTTTTAGTTGGGCCCCAAAAAAACAAAAAAATGAATATAAATCAAAAAGAAATATCAGCTGCTAAATACCTTTGGGCACGACACGAGTTGCTCAATCAATTTTCAGGCGAAAACTTAAGCTCAGTCCCCAAAATACAAAAAGAAAATGAATGGAAAATGAAAACGAAACTTTTTTTTGTAAAGATTTGAAATGATGGAAGAGCGAATGCAGGTGATCCATCTATCATCTATCATAATGCTGTTTTAGGCCCGAATCGAGAATTAATCCGTCAGTTTGCCGGCCGATTGCCAAATTCACAATCGATCAACGGTTCCGTTGACTTAAAAATATGTTGGTCAGAGAGCCTAAGAGAACTTCAAGCTTCCCAAAGTGCCCTGGTCAAGCAAAATTAAGAGATTTAACATTTAAGGCCTTTGATGGATGACAATGCGGAATACAATACTATATGTAGTTTGTGCCTACTTAACACTTATCAATTACAAAAGGCAGCGACTGGGCCAATTAGCTAGTCAGGCCAGTCAATAGATCAAAGCCTTTGCCGACCCGCTTTGACTGCCACCGACATTGGCGCCCCCCTACCACTAAAAAAAGAGGAAGAAGAACTAACACCCAATACCACCCAAAAACAGAAAAAAAAGAACTCAACCCACTTAGTGGGTTACATTTTGCCGCATAATCCAAGCGACATTTCTCGTTGTGATTTCATATTTTACATCTGGCAAATTTGCAGTCCAACAAAACCACAACAACAACAAGTAGCACAACAGCAACTGTTGACGTCATAATTATGTTGTTGTTGTAGGTATTGTTAGTATTGTTGCTGTTGTTGTTGTTTTTGGGCACTACTTCATATTTTTTATCGCCTACCGATAATTGGCGGCGCTACGCGTTGATTCAAAATAAACAATGACCCACAACCCAAAACAGAAAACCACCCAAAACCACTGTGCTTGTTTTTGTTGTTCTCTCTCTATTGTTGTTGTTATTATTATTGTTGTTGCCCCTTGTTGTTGTTGTTGTCTGTTGGCTGTTGCGACTCACGTCGCTGTCAAAAATTAACAACCACAATATCTGAGTTATTATTGCTGCAAAATACGAGTATTTGTGTTGCCTTTTAACCAAAATTATAAGAAAAAAGCTATAATAATAAATTTATTTAATAAATTTAACTATTTTTATAGATTGCAAATTGTTAATAAATTATGTAAGAAAAAATGCACAACATATTACTTTGCCAGGGCCAAGCTTTATTAAAATATTTATACATTGAAAATACTTGTAAATATTTTCAACAATTTTTAGACCCTGTTCTTTAAAAAAAAAATTGTTTATAAAGGTTCAAATCAAAATAATCAAAATCAGAATCGATGTTTTTCATTTAGAAAAAAAATGAGAGCCAAACAACATCGGGTGACATCTTTTGGTTCCTTTCAAATCCAATTGATCTGACCTTATGAAAAATGTTTTACATTCCAGCTTAAGCATACTTTTTATTGATAGAATGGAATTTCATACAGTCTTTTCCTATGAGAATATTCTTAAATTAAATTGTTTTTAATTTTATGTGTTTTATGTTATTGGAAAAACATGCTCAATGTCTTGTGGAGTTGGTTCTAAACAGATAAACGAATAAACTAGAGATGACAATCGTATATCTAATCGTAATTGAGAGAGACAGATCGTAATCTAACACGTTGATAATAGTGTTAATAAAATTATTTAGAATATTTGTAAGTCAAAACCAAATAAACAAGATCGTAAAGATGAAAATCAGATGGCTGTTGGCTTCGATTTGATTGGCTTCGATAGTTGGAACATATTGAAAAGCCTTCACGATTTTATGTGAACATTAAACAAGACTTGCGACAGCATTCAGAGTCATAAAGGGAAATACTTTCTCAAGACTTTCACATAAATTACAATACAACTAGGGATCTGAGCTGGGATCAGACTGCTCTTGAGGCTGATCCACCATTGTTAAAGAGAGACAGACAGAGAGAGAGACAGAGAGAGAGTGAGGGGAAAGGAATTGAAAAGTGACGAGCGATTGCCGCCTGCAAGTGTCAATATAAAGTAACAACTTTATTGAGCCTTATTTATTCGAGGGCGAACCAATAAAATGGGCAACTTTATAATGATGCACATAAATAACGATCCCCGCAAGAGGCAAACAAAGCAACACGAAGAAGCGCAGGCGCAACGATCACTAAAAAACACCACAAATAAAAAACGAGAGATGAAAAAACAAAGTCAAAGACGAAGACATGTCAACGACGAATGGCATTGAGGATTTCTGAATCTCTGAGAGACTGAGGCGGGAAGATGGCTTTGATTTGTTGCCAGACAAATCAACAACAACAACAACAATGACAACTCAAGTGACCGAGAGTCAAACCCTGCGATGAGTAACACATTGAAAGGCGGATGTGTGTATCAAGAGAGCTCCCGGAAACCAATGAAAAGGTTTTGTACTCAGGGATTCCTATTTAAACTATTAAAAAGTCAGCTTAATGCTGCTAGGGAAATTTTAAAAATAAGAAATTCTCAAACAAATAGCAAAGTAATTAAATCTCTAATAAATAAAATTATGTATAGAATAAGAAAGGCAATTAGCAAATGGAATACTTAATATTTACTTATACATCTCATTCTAATGAAAAATGTAGTAAATTGAAACAGGATTAATTAGTTAATAAATATAAATGTTAAATAAAATATTTAAAGTCATTAATTATTTGTAATAATTGTTGTAACCAATTGAAAAACGTAAGAAAATTAATTCTTCTAAAAATTGCAAATGATTAAAACTAATGGATAGTTTATTTATGATATATGTGTTACTTTAAATATAAAAAGTCACCAATGATAAATAATTTATGAATAATAGCAAATTTTTCTTAAGTAATATTTATCATACAGGTATTTACTGAAAACAATGACTTATTAATTGAAGATAGGGTTATTTATAATTTAATTTTCAAATGGCTTAGAGTTCAATTGTAATAGTTACTTGTAAATTAAACTTAACAATATAGTCAGCCTATTGAAAACATTTCGATATCTACAGCTGATACAGAAATACTCAAAAGTACTTAAGAATATATTAACAATAAATACATTTATCTAAAAACAAAATTATCTAGAGCTTTACACACAAAATTGACTGCTATTATATTTGCTTATAAATTGTCAGCACAGTATGTGCATAAAGTTATGGGCATAAATGACAAGGGAGGGAAATTATCGGGCCATATAGCTATCACTAATTACGATATTAAGCCATGTGGTTGGGCGTTGTGGGACTAATACACACACACACACATACACACACGGATAAGAGCCACAAAACAGAGAAGAAAAGCGTGAAAAATAATCGCAAACAACGCACAATTTATAAATTTATGCAAAAACTCAAATTTATGACGATGCTCTCCATGAATATCATGAGTTTTTTTTTCATTTCTGTTTTTTCGATTGTTTGTTTGTTGTTGCAAATAACAATAACAAATTAATGGTTAGTAGTTTATAACTTTGGTTGGGCTTAATCGTGTTACAGCTTGTAAAATGGATGCATCGATGGGTCGAGGACTTTTTGCAAATAGCAAAAATCATTTTCGACCGCGAGCCGAGTCGTAAAATTATGAGAGACACTGTTAAGCTCTGCGGGATCAGTTGAAGCACCCAACGGTAAATAACACAGCCATCAGCGAGTGAGTTCAAAAGGGACAACAGATGGTGATTGGGAAAGAGGAAAAGAGAGAGAGAGGTGGACAGCTTGCCAAGGGATTTAGGATATTTCGATTTTTATAGTTTTGGCTTAAAACACACGGTCCGAAATTTACGACCATTGAGCTTGATTATGAACCAAATCGAACCGAACCGCATCGAACTGAACTAAAGCGATGCGATGCGAAACAATCCAACAATACAATAAACAATTTTAATTTAATGCAAATGATTTCGTATCGAATGTAAAGCCGGTTCCATATACGATATAAACGCACTCCATACCAGATGTATGAGTTGGCCAAAACAAAATGAAAGATTTCAATAAAAAACGACAACGATTTGTTGACGAGTGAAAATTATGTTAATTACGAAACTTAAAGTGGAATGCAATGAAGTATTTTTCAATAAATTAATACCTTGTTATATATTTATAGTTTTTAACTGATCTTAAATAAAGTTTATACTTAACTAAAGAATATTCTACTAGATCTACTTACAACAAGAAGTTAAAGCTACCTTATAAAGTTAATGATTCCCTGAAAGAACGTTAGAAAATTAGATCTATATTTGGAAATCCTTTACATAGACTATCGACTGCCCCTTATCAAAAGCCATAGGCATCTTCTGAATTTAATATAGTACTTCATACTTCCTGAACCAGCTACATTTAAATTCCTTAAGCGTCTCCCAAGCATTAATACTATTTATTTATTTAAATTAATTCCATTAATACTATTCCAGTTGTCTTAACATAACTAAAAATACCCTCATACCTTTAAACATTCTTAAAGATTTCGCTAAAAAGCTTTAATATCAATAAATAATTTTAGTTAGATAAAGTCACAGGTTACTCTTTGTTGTTTGATAATAGTTTATGGATTATTTAATCAAGCTTAAGAAAATGTATTTATACAAAATTAGCTGAGAAACTAATTATAATTAGTGTCTCAAAAACTAGAACCGAAAACTAGAAATATTTAAATTGTCAACATTAAAACGAAACTGATAAAATCTAATTAAGTTAGTATTTAAATGTTTATGAGCTTTTTTTTGAATATTTCATCAGTTGTACTATTTTGTAAGATATTTGAGATACTCTAATTTACAAGCGATTTCACTCCTTAGAGTAAAGTCTTTAAGGAATAGAATATCCTGATATTATATTATAAATCACACATACATATTCTATCAGCTTTAATATATTATAATGCTCGAAGATATCAGTTTTTAAAACAGATCTCTGCTCTAGATCTTCTCATCTTCAATTCCAAACCGTAACTGTTTCAAATTAAAATTTCACTCACGTTCCAGCTTTTTAAAGAGATTGTGATATGGATCTGGGCCATATCGAAATCGTTGCTATACTAATTACTAGTTAATTATGCCTATTTAGGAAACTTAAAATTTTTAACTGTCAGCGAGAAACGAAACAAAAAAAAACGGAGAAGTGAAGCGAGACTGTTGAAGGCATTAATTTAAATTAATGTTTGACCATTTAAACAGCAACACATTCTATCAAATGGTCTTACTAACTTGTCTACTATTGTTGTTATTGTTGTTATTTCTCTTTTGATGTTGTTGTATCTTTTGTATTTGTGTATGTGTTTGTTGTTTTTTTTTTTTTGGCTTTAATTAATGCGAATATCATGATATCTTTGGAGATCGTCAGCGTCATGGCATAAATGTTTTACGATCTGAACTGTTTTGCTGCTGATTTTTTGGTATTGCCATTAAAAATTTGATTAAGACGAACTTGGCCAAAAACAGAAACGAAACCAGATTCAGATTTTAGATATTCGTATTTCGATTTTTAGATATCAGATTATGAGATGAGGCCAATGGAGAACTAACTGTTGATGATCAATTAGAGGAATTTGTTTTTGTCTCGTTTTTTTTCTGTGTCCACAACTTTTGGCGCCATAAATTTCTAATTTATAATTATAAAGTTGAGTTTGTTTTTTTGTCTTGTGATCTTTCTGTTGAAAAAGCGCTTCAAGTTTATTGCTTTTGTTAATTGTAATTTATTTGATTGATTTATCGAACGAATAAATATTTATCAGACGAGTTTTGCAATCAGCCTCAGTTCGTTTCATATTTTAGTTAAAAAATCCAAAAACCAACACGTGGACTGCTTTAGCTTTTAATTATTAATGTTATTATCAATTTTGTATTATTTATGAAAATGTTACTTATATGATCTTTGATCGCGTCAAAGTCATATATCAGCTTTAGTTGACATTTGCGCGTTGAGTTTTTGAGAATTCTTTCACTTTGGAAGATTTACGTAGCACCCATAATTCAAAAATGGATGCGTGGATCGGACCGTGTTAATCCCCGGGTCCCATGAAAATGGCCATTAAAAATAAATCCAAGGCAATGCGGCCATTCAAAATAACTCGTAGATCTCGCCGCATCTTCAGATTGGATCGTTCCATTCTGACAATTTACGTCGTCGCACCGCCAAATCCCGTGGGTGTTCTTCAAGAGTCAGTATGCATATAGAACGGTTCCCGATCCCGTTATGATCATACCATAAATTGGCAGATATATTCAATATGTATATCCACCTACAAGTGAGATTCGCTTTTTTTGGGATTGCTGCCCGGAAGACAATGACGAATGACGTTGACAACGTTTAAATTTGTTTTTAATCTTTATTCTTTTCATAATTTAATTTGTATTTTAAATGAGTTTTTAATTCCTTTATTGCTTGAGCTTTGTCATTCATTCCATATTTATTCGATAGCTTCCACACAATATTACAATGTAAAAGCTTTTAGATTTATAAATAAATTAGCATAAGAAAGGGAGAAGGCGCCCTGAATAAATTCTGTTAATGTTTTCATATTATATTAAATTAACTTTTGTAGTCTAGACTTACAATTCAAATGATGATTGGCAAACATTTGTAACGTTCTTTGGCAAGGGAAATTATTTTTTACAGGGTGTTTACTGCGTCGATAAGTTTAAATTTTGATATTAAGCCAGTCTACTCTTGGTTTGTGTTATGATATAAAATATTAAAGCTAAATGTACAAAAAACTCGCTCAAATTTGTAAACAATCTATTTATTTTCTTATAATCTATATGTATTGGTATTCTATTAAATATATTCAATGTACATATGAGCAGATTTTAATCAAATATCGATCATTTATTTCATTAATATTTTGTTGACACTAGTGCAAGTAAAATTTAATTGATTTATATTCCTTTTTCTAAAATAAAATTGTTTTATTATTAGCTTTTGTTAGCTTTCCAAAATAAATTCTTTTTCTTATTTTACAAGTATATTTATTTATGTTATCCAGATGTTTTTTATCTCTTTCTCTGAAGCTCTCTCTCCCCTCCTCTATCCCTTACCATCATATTCATCACCTGCTTCTTATTATCCAATTTTGACCAGTTATCGAGTTGTTGTTTTTTGTTGCTTTTCTTGTGGTTATTGTCCATTAAGAGTTGAGGCTAATTCCGTAATTCCGTAGCGCAGTGTCAGTTGCATTAAGACCACATTATCTGAGTTTTAAGCCGTTAATTGTTGACGAATGCCAACCATAAAATTTGAGGCCTAAATCAGAAAGAGTGTGAGAGAGAGGGAGGGAAAGAGTTAAATGCGTCGACAGTGGAGTGAAAAAAAAATGGTGGACGCTCCTTTGTTGATGTCCAATGGCTGAACATCTTCCTCCTGCTTCTCTTCTGTTCCTTCTGCACTCCTCTCTCCCCTTCTTCCTCTCCTTACATTTGTTGCACTTGTTGCTCCAATCGGAGTGTCTTCACTTAATGCCCCGAACTCGAAGATCGTAAAACTTTTTACGAGTCACCAATTAACCGATGATAATCAAATCACTTGAGTACACTTGCTTCCCCTCCTTCTTTCTTCTCCACGCCCCATTCCAGTCCTTTCCCCTTCCCTTTGCTCCTTTCCACTAATAATTCTTGAACGTATCACTATGGAAACAATAATATTTTTTGGCATTACCTTTAAATAACTCTAATAACTCAAATTTAAGTTCGAGTTTAGAAATTTTGCACGTACTTTAGTAATACTAAAAAAAGTTATTTTTTTGTTTTTGTAATAAGAAGAAGAAGATAAGGAAAATATTGGGAATTTTAGATGAACTTTTTTTAAATGTACCATATTGATCTAAAGGACTATGTTGAGTTCTAAGATTTATAAATATAAATATAATAATAATAATAATACTATTTGAATTATACTCAACAATTAATAATGTTATTTATCCGAAATTTTTGACTTTTTTCCCATAGTACGTGGCTCCTTTCCACGCATAATTCTTTTACGCCTGTCGCCAGCTCGATTGACGACTGTCCACCCGTCCATCCGTCCGTCCGTCGTCTTCGACTGTCTCTAGGGTAATAAATACTTTTACGATTCTATAATTTGATTTGGGCATTTTTATTTAATATTTCTTCGTCTTTTTCTTGGTTTCGCTGCTTTTTAAATTGACCTAAGCTTCCTGTTGTCTTGTTGTTGTTGTGTATCGCCTCTTTTTTCTTTTTGCTGCCGCACATTAATTTTTTTATGTGTTCGATCGTAAAATTCGTTTGATAAATTATTATTTGGAATTTCGATGCTAAAGGTTTTCATCTAGTATTCCAGCTAGTCCGGTATTCCAGCATGCCAATTGGAATGTGCGCCTAGAGATCAAAACAAAATCAAGTTTTCCTCTTTAAGAATGTAAAATTAATAGATTAATGTCGCATGAATTCCAATAAAAAGTTTTGCATATGTATGTAAGCATTATTTGTCGACATTCTTATAGGTTGTTCATTATAGGGTATCCTAAATACTGAACCAAATCCTTTCGTCAAAGGCCAGGCATCAAATTGACGAAAGCAACAACACTATTTCCATGAGTACACAAATACATACATAGCTGCTTTACATTGTCACACACACACAGAGACAGCACGCCCGCACATTGCAAAAAATGTCAGACAGAGAGACAAAATGTCGAAAGCGCGACAGCTGCAGCAGCAAAAGCAGCAACAACAACAACAATAGCAACAGCAACAAATTAGAATGAGCCACCTTCACACACACGCATACAAACAGACAGACTCTGGGGGTGTGAGTGAGCCAGCGCATGCGAGTGAGAGAATTTGTTTTGAACTGTCATAAATCTTAATTGTGGCGGAGTGATGGAATCGGAATAGTGTATAAAGAGAAGATGAGAAGAAGAGCAAGCCAAAGGGTGACGCCGCTGACGAAATGCTGCAGCTAATTTGAGAGAGCGTATAAGCAGACATACAGAGCGAGAGCGAGCAAGCGCGTTTCCCCTGCGCTGTGTTTCGTTTCCATATCGTACACAGCAAGCCAAAAACATAAACAAGATTTATTGCAGTTCCCAATTGGTTTGCAGGGAAACCTTGCGCACAAGACTTTTACGCTCTCTCTCTCACTGGTGCTGTCGCTCTCTCTCAACTAACGCGCTCTCCTCGACGCCGGCTGCGCGCCACAATTTCAGTCAACAACGGAACTTTGCAGCGTAACGATCATGTGCGAAAAGCGCGCTTAGTGAGCGAAAGAAGAAGAAAATACGTAAAGCGTCAAAAAAAGCGCGTGGACAGTTACGCGCTGTCGCCGTTGACGTCGCAGTTGTTGTAATTAATTAGCACAGAGACGCCAGCGTCGCTGTCAGCAGAGTGCGCGAGAGCGAGATAGCAGCACAGTTAATCACAGCACATTTGTGACAGGCTGTGAAAGGAGTGTGGGAAGTAAGAGACACGCAAACACCAACAACAACAAAAAAGAAACAACAGCAATAGCAGTAGTAACTGTAACAAGAACAACAACAACTGCGCATTGCGTTGCGCCGTCGCTTAACGCAATCGAATCAGAATTTGCCGTCGCTTCGTGTTAACGAACGTCGACGTCGCTGTCGTCGTGTCCAACACTCGTCAAAAAGGCAACAGCAACAACAAGTAGAGGAGACGCCAACGCAGCTTCAGGCTCTCCCACCAAACTCCCCTCTCTCCGTACACACACACAAACAGAAGCACACAGACACCAACAGAGACAAAAACGAAACGAAACGAAACGTGCGCGTCGCTGCCACCGCGCTTTGAACTTCATTTTTTTGGTATCAATCAAGCAGGAGAGGCAGAGAGAGTCAGCGTCGCATTGTTGTTGTTTTTGTTTTTGGTGTGTGTCTGATTCTTGACTGAATCAGTTTGACAGCCGACGCAGCGGCAGCAAAGTGAAGAAGCAGCAGTGAAGTGAAGAAGCAGCAGCGACAGAGCGACAAAAGCAGCGACGCAGCCAGTGACGACACGGCAACGCCGACGCCGACACATTCATTCGCTGTTCGACTCTCAAACGAGTAACGACGGAATCCGGATGAAACGCAAAAGAAACACACGACGCACACATACAAAACAAAATAAAAGCAAAGAAACAAAACCAAAACACACGCATACAAATACAACTAAAAGCGACTGCGACGCGTGTGCTGCATACAACAAAAACAACAATAATACAAAATAACAACAACAACAGCAGCAAGAAATGCAATTATTTAAATCAAAAATAATTAAAACTGAACGCCAGCTAAAAAGTGTGATAAGAATAATATAAAAAATGCATAATATAACAACAAAAATTATGAAATAAATATTATAAACAAAAAACAACAACACATGCAGCATATCTAGTCAAAATTAACAATAAAAATTGCACGTGAAAATGTTTAATAAAGACTGAATACAACAACAACAACAGCAACTACAAAACAACAAACAACAACAAATGGTTCAACAAAAGTATACGTAAAACAACAACAACAACAAATATATATATATATTTATTAAAAATACAAATAAAACTACACAAATATTTATATTTAACAATATTTTGCTCACCAAAAGAAAAAAACAACAAACAACAAACATAAATGAAAGTTACTTAATAAACAAATCAACAAAATTTAAAACGAAGTATACGATTCAAATGCAATTATTAAATTAAATTAAAAATTACCTAAATATTTAAAAACATACAATTTTCTGTCTGCCATATGAAAAATTATTAAATATATATACATAAATAAAGTAAAACTAAATAAAATTAATACACTATTTAACACACAAGTTATACGCAGCTCAAACGCTAAAAATTCTATACAAATTAAAAAAAAAGTACCAAGTGCAAAAAAAAACAGAAGAAATTAACAAATATTATATTAATTAGTTACAACATATGAATATTGTGTCAAATTAAAATTAAGTTAATACTAAACAGAGTGAAAGAGTTAGCAAATCAATTTGTTTGCCATTTCCCCTCCAAAACTACTCCCCCCACAATTTACACTTTCCAACTAAAAAAATTTATTTAAATAACCCGACAAAATTCAACAAAATCTGAAAATGTTGCACGAGGCTTTGATGCTTGAAATCTACAGACAGGCGCTAAATGCCGGGTAAGTTCATTAATAACTAAATAATTAGAGATAAGATTAAGAAAAAGAAAAGTTGAGTTTTATTGGAATTAAAAGAATTTCTTATGAAAATAGAAAAGTGCGGAAATTTGAAGTGCTGTTAGGAATGTTGTAGATCTTGTTGATAAAGTTAAACTGTATCTTCTAATAGTAAAATGGTTATATAGAATTACATCTTTTAATATATGTTGTCTTTTACAAATAATGTAAAGATTAATTCTATTAGTTTTCCTCAAAAATTATAGTTGAGAAATCTTGTATGGGTAAAAAATCAGAACTAAGCACTGAAGATTAAAGATATCAAAGTCTATAAAGAGTTGAGTAATTGAGAATTATAGCTTGATATAAAAAATTATTCTAAGCAATATCTAAAGATTTACGAGACATATAAAAGCCCATAAGGAGTTAAATAACAATTAAATATAGCTGGGAAAAAAAAGTTACTACAAGTATTAACTGAAGATTAAAGATACATAAAGACTATTAAGAATTAAATTAGTGGAAAAATAGCTTGGAATGATATCATGATTTCTTAACTAAAGACTTGACAACTTTTCTCACATCTGATTATAGTTCTTTTTTAATTAATCAAAGCTCTAATAATTAATCTGTTTAGATCTCAAGTTAAACGATTTATATAAGGTGCTTCCCCAAGTCTATAATTATATTATAATCTAAGAGATATGTTGACATATGTGAACTTAGTTGATTGCGACATTTACTTATCACGATTTGCGACTTGTTGATTTCAGTCAATACTGAATTTATTATAATTTAATTGTTTAATATAATTTTGAATAAATATGGCAGACTATTTAATAGCTTAAGAAATTTAATAAGCTATTTTGGAATATTATAAACAATTGACTTGAATATTTTTAATCGCAATAAATATGAATACAAATGTTGAAACTCACTTAAAAATTCCTCATTATATTTGACATTCCATTAAATTAAAGTCAAAACTCAGCAGCTAATATTAGATAGATTGTTTAGAATTTGTGCGATTTGAATCTTAACTCATTATCCATTATCCATACTTGTTGCGACTAAATTGTGGCAATTGTTTTTGCTTGAAGTTACTTGCTTTAAGTTGAATTTGAAACTGGTTTGCAACCATAAACCACTCACAAATATCCGTCAAATCAAACTGGTTAATCAGAGAACGTATGTGTTATCGTTTTTTTTAAGTAATCCATTAAATTATTGCTCTTGTTTTACTTAATTTTTTTTGCATAATCGATATCAAAATAAATCTGACGATGCGTCGTCAACATTTTCTGAGCACCTGTCGTTATAAATTTTCGATACCAGCCAAAGGCCAAATATATTTAGATATGTTAAAAACCACCCACTGAATGTCATACAATATTAAAATTGAAATTGATTTATAATGATGAAAAAGTTAGAAAGAGAGAGAGAGAGAAAGCATGATGAATTATCGTAAACTCAGTCAAAAAACTATTCTATTTAGCTATAAACGAGTTCAAAATTATCAGTTGCTTAAATGTTTTCATAGGCATTACGATTAAACTCGTTTTTCGATACATTTATCGATTGAAACTGAAGTAAAATGAAGCGAATTGAATTGCAATTGAAAACGAGTTTTGTAAACTCTCTAGGGAAGTCACACCTTGTAAAAAGTGCAACAAATTGTTAGGATTGTTTCTTTTATCCAACTCATATATCGATTTTCCGATTTGTTAGCGCAGTTTTCGGTTTTCATAATTTTTCCAAGGCGAATGACGATGATGACGTACATAATGAATAAATCATCAGCGAGATTTCTCGAGCCAAAAAGCCGAAATCAAAATTCGTTTATGTTCATGTGGGTGTGTGTGTATCTTTGTATCTTTCTATCTCTGCATTTGTATCTGTGTATCTTTGTATCTGTATCTGCGTGTGTGCCTATTACTGAAAGATTTATGCTCGCAATTTGCAGCTAAGAAATGGTCGATAAAGGGGGAAGAGTGGGGAAATTGTGTAGTAATATTTAGTTTTATGCCAGAGATTAGTCATGCGATCGATGTATCTGCAAGTACAAGTATCTAAGTATCTATGCCGCAGCTATCAGTCAAGTATATCTTATATATCTTATACAGTATGTGGAGTAATTTTTGTGATAAAGAAGTAAATTAATATAGTTGATATTGTAAAAGAACACAATCCTTTCTTATTATAATATAATAATATAATATAATAATAGATAGATAATAATAGATAGTTGGAATTAAAAATATATATCAATATTTATTTCTTTGTCATAATATTTAATTGAATTTATTCTCATATTAAACTTGCTTTTGGTGCTTTAAACAAGTCAAAACAATTTATTTAGATGCTTTTAACTTTAACTTTTTTTATAATAAGCTAATGAATGGATTAATTAGAAAACAAATATCTTACTTTATTTTTATCAAAGTTGCATAGTGAAATAATTTGATTAAGTGACTTTACTTAGTTTTAAAAACATAAAAACAAAATCTAAATGTTTTTCTTTGTCAATACAATTACATACCTTACTGTTATTACTTTGTAATTTCCTAGATCAACTCGTCAATCTGTTGACCAACTATTTTGTTTATTAATGAGACAATTCCATCTTGTAATTAACTGCATTCGCCACGTTGCGTATAAATCATTTTGATTTAAGCTTCATCAAATAACAAGATTGCATATTATGATTGCTGACGGGAAAACTTGTCGCAGTTGCTGTTGTTGTTGTAGTCGCTGCTGCTGTTGTTGTTGTTGTAGTTGCTGTGGTATTTCTTACGAAAAAATGTTTATATATGCGGGGTCTTAATCACAATTTGCAATCTGTAAATCCAATTAGCCGACTGCACACAGCTAAACGTTAGTATTTTGTTTTGAGTAACTGTAAGAGAAAGGAAAATCTCAACACTTGCAAATGAGTCACATTTTCCAACATTTAGTCAAATATTACATATCAAAAAGTCATCAATATTCTGAGACTATCCATCAATGGAGCTTTAGTTTCTTAGCCAAGTTTTGTGGGACAAGTTAATGCAGGCTAAACAAATGCTGAGTGATCGCTTTGCTGTTGAAGTTGATATGTAAAGATAGTTTAAATGTTTAATTATGAATTGTTTGTAGAGCGGAAAACTGTCAAAGGTGTCTATTAACTGAAGAGTATGTAAGGAATAATTATTTCAAAATCAGTTTAATTATATTCATCATTTTACCTACACAATTGAGGTCAACTTAGTATATGTTGCCAGTCGAACTCTGACATTTTAGTATATTGTTAAGAATTTCTGAGCCTATTCTAACTAAAAATCAATCTACACAGTTTCAGTTTCAAATATAATCAACCAATGCAAAAGTTGCTAACTTGCTGACCAGAATCTATAGCTTCCAAGCCATATTTAAATGTTAAATTCTACAAAGCTTCAATCAACACTAAAAATCATAAATTTTACTGAATTGACTTTTAAATTCGTTTTGGAAGTGCTGCCAAATTAAAGAAAAAGATAAAAGCAGCTCTCTATTTTGAAAGTCACCTTTAATATTGATTTATAGAGAAGTTTAGACTTTATTCTAATGAAATCTTCATCTATATTTTAATAGTATTCTATAGTTTTAAGACTTCACTTTAAATTACCATAGATACAATTTGATGACTAATTGTGTTACTCACTTATTGTTTATAATAAAAGGCCATAACTCTTTTAAACTTAATGTTCTCAACATCCAACAAATGTCGTATTCTTTTCGCTTGAAATCAAGTCATAATCCGTCAGTTTATTATTGATCAAGTTTTGATTTTGTTTTCTACCATTTCCGGGCAAATCATCAACAACTCAACAGCGAATCATCGAAAAATCTTCACAAACTAAATGAACAATTACACCCACATATTATTATTAAAAATCAAATTGAAACATTTTTATATTTTACACGATTTTGCATAACACGAAAGTCACATAAAACTATTTGTTAAAGTGATAAAAATACTTTTGTAGATATGGTTTTTGAGTTATTGTCAAAAAGGCAAAAGAAACATTAAGGAAATCAAACTTTATAGTTATAATTTATAATTCACTGCAATAATAGATATAAGAATACCTAATTTATGCAAAATATGTGGAATGGCTTTTAGTCATTGCCGTCGTCAGTTTTATGAGTTGCTTGAAGCACAAAAAATGGAAATAGATCTCATCAAAAATGCTTATAGAGATACACAGAGATACAGAGACAGAGAGAGATCTCTGTTGATAATCACGATGATGAGCTTCGATCATAATTCACGCAGTTCGAATTAAACGCCATTGTTCCAAAAATATGCATACATAGTCCGATTTTAACGATTTTTACGAGCAAAACTTGTCAGACTCACTGTGCACAAAGAGGAGGGTGAGGAAGAAGGGGGAACTGAGAGACAGGGGGGCGGCATTTGAAACAGCTGGCCACAGTTTCGTTTTGGTTTATGGGCCGTTGTTAGATTTGAATAACAAATGAAATGTTGACATATGTTTCATATTGTTGCCATTGTTGTGCCACTTGCTCTTGTTGCACACACACACATCTATACATATATAAATAGTATATATATATATATACAATATATAGTTATGTATCTGTAGCAATAAAGTTTTCAGATTTCTCGATTACCTATCAGATAATCTTTTCGCACTGCGTGAAAGTCTCAAAAAACTAACTTGAATAAAGCTTTCACTAATGATCTATGGCATTTGATAACAAGGGAGAGCAAGAAAGAGTGAGAGAGAGAGCGAGAGTAAGAGCGAGATAGCATGCAGTGCAAAATTCGCAAACTCAGCTCAAGTTTTGAGCTGTCTCTATGTCTATCTGTATCTGTATTTCTATCTTTATTTTAGGTTTTGTTTTCATTTAATGTCTTTTAATGTGACTAAATTGTTTTTGCCAAATAACCAAAATTAATGATTAAGTACTTAATCACCTGCTTAAATCTATAATTAGACTTTAGTATAATTAGCGCAATTTATGATTGTCGACTGTATTATAAAAGCTCTCCAAAATTGGTTTAATCTGCAACTCATTGCCTAGACAAAGTGAGCATGGAGGTCAGGCGCTTGATTAATAAATCAAATGTATTTCGTTTATATAAAAAATGTACCTAATAACTGGATTAATCCTGTAAAATATCTGATTATTGCGATAATGTTAATCTAAGAGAATTGTGAAATTTGTATAAAGAAATAAAATTCTGTTTAATGAAAAGATTAATCCTGACTAAAGAGAGTCACTTTAATTTTAAGAGAAACCCTTGAATTCCTATGCTTAAATGAATAGCAATAATGTCAATGGCAGATAAATCAAAAGATAATGTCCTAAATTAACACATATTCATACCGTAACATTTTAAATTACGCAGCCTTGGAATATTAGAGTAATTAGTATTAATAATATATTAATATAAGAGAAATTGATAAATGTATATATGTATACTTAGTTACCATTTCTTTCAATGACAGCATTAATCCGCAATTTAAAAATCATATTTGGCATTGAGTGCATAGAATTTCTCAGCTTTTTGTTTGTTATAACTTTATTGATTAACTAAAAGGTCAAATAAGACATCTACTTATTTATAAATGGTATATAATTTACTTTATTTTATTATCTTTACTAATTTCACCTCTTTCTCTTTGTCATTTTAGCGCCCTGCCCACAGCACGTCCCCGTTCCACGGAATCGGCAAACTCCAGCGAGCGTTGTCCCTCCCACGACTCCAATTCCTCGGACAATGGCGGAGGGGGTCAGAGGGACTCGTCAAATCTCTCAGGGGGCGTTGGGATGTCCAACGTGGTGCCAACAACAATGCATTCCACATTTCCAGCGGTGCCACAATCCCTGCCCGCTCAACCTTCCTCAATGGAGGCATACCTTCACATGGTTGCCGCTGCTGCCCAACAATATGGCTTCCCTCTAGCAGCAGCTGCAGCAGCAGGACCACGCCTCCCTCTGCCCCTGCCCAGTGAGGCGGCAGCTCCCTTCAAGTTGCCACCACAAGCCTCACCCACAGCATCCAGTAATCACTCAGAGGCATTAGATTTCCGCACCAATCTATATTCAAGGGCCGAATCTGCGGAACCTGTAGCCTCGGAGGAGGAGGAAGAGTTTGATGATGGTGCCAATAATCCTCTAGATCTCTCGGTGGGAACTCGCAAGAGAAGCCATGAAACAGAATCCAACATTGGACAGATTCAGGTGAAGAAAATGTTCAAATCGGAAAGTCCGCCGGCAAATTCTTCGCCAGCTTCAACAGCAGTTCCTTCGGCTCCTTCTCCCTCTGCTTCTTCTCTGATGCCTGGTGTGAATCCTTATTTGGCAGCTGTGGCAGCTGCAAATATATTCCGAGCGGGTCAGTTTCCCGATTGGAATGGCAAAAATGATCTCGTGGTGGATCCGCTCGAAAAGATGTCGGATATTGTGAAGGGGGGAGGAAGTGGCGCAAGTTTGCATAAGGAGAAACAACAGAATAAGGCAACACCACCGAATTCGGCACCACCTTCTAAAAGTCCCGCCCATCAACAGGGTGGCAACGCCAGCAGTAATAGTAACACCAATAACAGCACCACTGAGGGAGGAGGCGGTGGTGGTGGTGTGACAAAGGCACGTCACAATATTTGGCAATCCCACTGGCAAAATAAGGGCGTGGCAAGTTCAGTATTTCGATGCGTGTGGTGCAAACAGAGTTTTCCAACACTGGAAGCGCTTACAACCCACATGAAGGATAGTAAACATTGTGGTGTCAATGTGCCACCATTTGGTAATTTACCAAGCAATCAAACGCACCACCAACAGCAACAACAACAGCAGCAACATCACCATCAACAGCAGCAACAACAACACCACCAATCACACCACCATCAACAACAACAGCAACGCAAGCAATCTGGCAACGCTGGCAATCAAGCTCCTTCGGCAAATGTAAAGAATGCATTTCAATATCGTGGAGATCCCCCGACTCCCTTGCCCAGGAAACTGGTAAGGGGTCAAAATGTATGGTTAGGGAAGGGAGTGGAGCAGGCAATGCAGATTCTCAAGTGCATGAGATGTGGAGAGAGTTTCCGTTCTCTCGGAGAGATGACAAAACACATGCAAGAGACTCAGCATTATACGAATATTCTCTCCCAGGAACAAAGCATCTCTATAAAGTCTGGCAACGCCAACTCCAATGATCATGGCAAGGATAACGCACAGAATAGTCTCAGTTCCGAGGAGAGTCGTACTCTCTCCGCCGTGCTCACCTGTAAGGTTTGCGACAAGGCTTTCAGTTCCCTCGGCGATCTCAGCAATCACATGGCCAAGAATAATCATTATGCCGAACCTTTATTACAATCTGCGGGAGCAAGAAAAAGACCAGCTCCAAAGAAGCGGGAAAAATCCTTACCAGTTAGAAAACTCCTCGAATTAAAAGCAAATCCCGAAGAACAACCGCTCGAGAAAACTCCTGTTGCAGGAAAATCTGAGAAGTCCGAGGCAGCTCTATTTGCCGAGCGCATGAGACAATATATTACTGGGGTAAAGTCTCCGGAGGAAATTGCCAAGGCCGCACAATTGTTGGCCAAGAATAAATCGCCAGAGTTGGAGAAAAATGGTGGAGCAGCAAGTGCTAATAATACTGGAAAGGCTGCAGGTTCCTCCTCCGTTCTCAGTGCCATTGAACAAATGTTTACCACAAGTTTTGATACGCCTCCACGTCATGCCAGTTTACCAGCAAGTTCACCATCGAATTCATCTACGAAAAATACGTCTCCAGTGGCCAGCAGTATTTTGAAAAGACTGGGAATTGATGAAACTGTGGATTACAATAAACCCTTGATAGACACCAATGATCCTTACTATCAGCATTATCGTTATACGAGCAGTGAACGCAGTGGCAGTGAATGCAGCGCAGAGGCGCCACGCCCACGTTTAGAGGCGCCTCCAACGCCAGAGAAGCAGCAACCAAGTCAACAAGTTTCACAGCTAGAGGCTCCCATCAAACAGGAGCCGGAAACGAGTCTTAAAATGGAGATAAAGTCCGAGTTGAGCGATGATCCGCAGGAGGATGTTCCGAAAGCGAACTCGGAAACTCCGCTCCTCAATGGCAGCTACAATAATAATAATAACAACAACAATAATAATAATAACAATGGCAGTGGTTCTCCTAAGTCCTCGCCAGCTGCTGGCAGTCCACAATCCTCTTCGAGACTTCTTTTGCCTCCTCGCAGTCCGGCGGACAGTCAACGCTCTGGAACGCCCAAATCTCCGGCTTCAAGTCATGGCAGCAGCGAGGGAGGAGGCGCCTCTAAGAAGAACTATCCCAGTGATTCTCTCAATGCTCTCTCCTCCATGTTTGATTCGCTTGGGAGCAGCAGTGGCGCCAATACACGCTCCAAATTGGCAGCAGCGGGAGGAGGAAGCGGTGGAGGAGCAGCAACTGTTGATGCCACGCCCGAGAATCTGAGTGCCAGCAATTCTCTTGCGGCACTGCGTCAATTCTGCGTGAAGAAAGAGAAGACCGCCTAATAAAAACAAAAACATTGAGGAATTGCCACCGAATCATTTTTCGTTGTTTTGGTACAAATAAATCTCTCGATTTTTTGTCAACCTTTTTGTTTGCCTCCTGACTTCCTCCCTGCCCAGGGGAAGTGGGCAATGTGGGGGAGGGGGTCGTGCTGCTGGTATCAATGTCCAACTGCGCCGCTTCAAAACAGCTTTTCAGCTTCTTCAGCGGCTCGACGATGACGATGACAACAACACGACATCTTTGCAAAAGACAACAACATTCATCCATCATAATATATGTATATGATGACAGATCGGCAATTGATGGGGAGTTCTTCTCCAGCCGCCCATTATAGAGCGCCACGCCCACCTTCAGCCTGGCAATTGGGCCGACTTTTTCAAGGTAATTATCGAAAATTTTACTCATTACACTTTAAACTCTTTAGTTCCTTCTAAATCTGTTTAAAAGACATAAACATTAAATGTTAAATAAGATTTAAATATGAAAATTAAAGAAAAGATTTATTTTTTGATTTTTATAGCGAAAAAGAAAATACCAGAGTTATTTTTGACTTTTACGATAAAGAGTTATAATAATTTTGATTTTTAAAATAAAATTATTTAATACAATTAGTTGAAAATGTTTTATTTTACAAGCTCCTTCAATTTTTCTGTTCTATTTTCTACTATTCTCTTCAATTATTCAATATTCATTAGTCTTTTCAACTTCCATTTTATTAATTCCCAATTTTCCTATTATTTTCTTTACAGGATTCCTAAACTGCGCCTCGTTCGACATCCTTGAAAGACTTTGGCTCTGAGCTGCGCTGAAAAATTGGCTTTGAAAATCTGTAACATTCGGGTCCTTTGCCCAAGTAACCAAAATGAAAATTGTAAAAAAAGAACTAAAGAAAAATTGAAAATAGTAAAATGAAAAAAAAAGATGAAAATAATTGGAATTATAAAAGCCCTTCTCAGGGCTGCCAAATGCCTGGGCAAAGAGAATTAAATTTGGAAGAAAAAAAAAATGAATCATTGTGATCAAAATAAACCGACTTTTATTGAATTTATAAAATGCAATATGTACTTTTTACTGAGGGAGGAAGTTTTTACTTACTAACTTTATTACAGCGGTGATGAAAAGTGGGATTATTTTCAGATTATGCAAAAATAAGGAGAAGATAATGTCGAACTCTTCGTTGAATCCATATTTCATTTGGTATACTTTTTGATGGATTCAATCTGTGTTCAACTTTATGTTCCAAAATATCTCGTAGATTCCATCATGATGAACATTTCTAAAGGCCCGCCTTCAAAAGAAGGAAATAAATCACACAAAATCAAACTATGAGTATTTCAACCCCTAAGTGTGTGTTCAAAAATAGCTGCTAATCAGTTGGGAATTCAACTACAAATAAGTACAAAATGGTTGCACTCACTGTAGAGATTGGAAATAACTGAAGGAATTGTGTATATTTAACATTGGAAACGGTATTTCAAATAGGTTCTCTATTCTTTCGAATCGGACTAAGATAAAGTCTTCTTATAATAAAAACAAATCGAATTAAATCGACTTCAACTCAATTATTATTCATTTGACAATCAAAGTTGGAACTTTACAGATTATATTCTTGAAAGAATTTTTAGTTGCGTTTTTTATTCGGAATTCCAGCAACAGCTTTCTTCTGCTTCGGTGGAGGTCGATTGCCGGCAAGGAATGAAGTTAGCATATCGCTTATGTCAGGAACTCCATTTGGAATTTTGGGAAATTGTATATTGTCAATCTCACGCTTTGTTTCGGGATCGATGATCAGTCGAGGCAGTAGAAGCATTAACACTAAGGGTACTACCATGAGCAGTATCATGGGATTCATCACATAATCCATAATGTTCCATTCCTCCCGAATGCGGAAATATCTGCGACGTTGAAGAGGCTTCAGATGGAGAGGATAAGGCAA
Organism: Drosophila neotestacea; assembly: GCA_035044365.1. Taxonomy (NCBI): domain Eukaryota; kingdom Metazoa; phylum Arthropoda; class Insecta; order Diptera; family Drosophilidae; genus Drosophila; species Drosophila neotestacea. The sequence goes on along the minus strand of JAWNMD010000052.1, from coordinate 3,044,960 downwards.
CTTCAACACTTGATTTGGCTTAATGTGACTAAACTGGCGAGCTCGGAATTTGCCCCTGTTGGAAATATCTACACGAACCGGTTGGAAATAAATATCCGGATGATGGACTTCTACCACATAAGATCCGTAGGGTATTCCGCTTATAACAAAACTGCCATCCAGTCGCACAAATCCCAGATACTCTCCGCCATCCACAGAAATCGTAATATCAGCTGGCCATTTTTCTCCTATGTGACTACGTAGCTCCGGATCAGGTGGAAGTACGAGTCCCTCAATAGTGTAGAGCTTATGGCTCTTATTCTCAGCAATCAACTCGTTATCTTCCTCCTGTGAGACTGAAAATCCCTCAAACGAGCTGAGCACTAAAAGAATTAGTAAATTTTTCAACATTTTTTCGATTTGGCGTCCGAAAACGAACTGAGTCAGAAAAAGTTATAACTGACTGCGACTAGAGAAGTACTTATTACAACTAAAGCAAAGCTTAGTAAGATGAACTTTAAATTCTCTCTTAAACTTGTTTCAATAATTCATGTTTTATTATTAAAACTCAAACTGTGTTCTCTGGTGTCCTCCATGGTCACATTATTACCCCTCATTAGAATCGTAATTAAACTAGACACATGAATTTGCTATAACTCAGAACACTAATTTTCGCGAAATTACCGCTTCCTGAATACAATGAATGACTCATTTGAGTGGCATGAAGAGACACATGCCACACCCACAACTGCTCCCTGCCCCGTACCCCGTGCCCCGTGTTTCCACCTTCCGTTGATCGTGACCATTGTGACTTTTTATTTGGCCCGATCGACGGCACATGTGGAAGCGGCTTGGAACCTTTTTTGCCGTTGCCTGGCTTGTGGCATCCGTGGCAGCCACAAGTAGCTGCCACAAATTTGCACTTGAGGAACGTTCTGTGTGCATGCAACACGTTGTCGCTTCTGTGTGGAGTTCGAAGAAGCAACCTCATTGAAATTGCCACAAAATGCGGCAAACACGATTATGCGATAATTTCGATTTGCCGTCTTTGCAACATGTGCAATAATTTTTGTTGTTTTTTTTTTGTTGTTTTTGTTTTCGACGTTGCAAGTAGCAACTGAGATTTCAACAAGTGCTTCCAACGATTTTTCCCCAATAATTTTCTCAAGCTGAATGCACCGCTGAACCACTGAGGAGCCACAAAGTTCCATGCTGCATGCTCATCATCATTATTATTAACATTATCATCGTCATTATCATCGTTGTGTGTCGTCATTATGGCAATTTCGTGGCCATCGTTTGATTTAGCGCCATTTGGAGCCACAGTGGTTGTGGTGGCTCCTCAGTCTGTTGTGGTTGTTGTATTTAAATTTGCTGCTGTGGTTGTTGTTGTTCTTGTTGTTGCTGCTGTTGTTGTTGTTGTTGTTGCTCCTCTTGGTCTCTTGCCATTAAACTGAGTTGTTGGCTGCACTCAATTGACAGCCGAGGCGCATGAAAATTTAAATTATGGCTCCTCCATTCTGAATGTGCTACCTATTTACGAGTACCTGGAACTGAATGAATTGAATGCATTCAAATGCAATCCCAAACCCAAGTTCGATTTCGTCTTTGGCATTTGAAATCGCGTATTCAGATGTAGATTAAGTTGCTACGATTTCGGCACAAATCATCAGTTTGCCTGATAGCTTGAAAATTTGTGGAACGTGATTTGCCATTTACCAAAAGCGGTTGTCTAATGCAAATACAGTGAGGCATGGATATAATGTACTTAACAGTGGATAGACTTGGTAATTTAATATAATTAGAGAAAATGTTAAAAGAATTAATGGAAAAATGTTTGATTTCTTAAGGCAGAGATTAGCTACGAAATGATAACTTTTTAGCTCACTAGTCCTTTACAAATAAATTTTTAAAAATAATAAAACACTAACTAATCTATTATTTTTGTTAGTTTAAATATTAAACTATCAGCTGGCGTTTATATTATTTAATTAGCTGCGTTAGATTAGCTTTTGAGGACCCATTAAGTGAGAATTGAAAAAAAAACTTCTACGCATTCTCTTAAGCTGTCTTGGTTTGCAACTCATTAAAAAATTAACTCAAGATAATGCATTAAAATAATCTTAAGAATATAAACAACTTTTTGGTATCTTTAGTTACTTCCTGTAGGGATTCCAAAGGTGTTCTATGAACTGGGTTTTCTGGGGAATACCGAAATGTGTTAAGTTATGCAGGAGACGTCAGCACGACGACAAAAAACTTGATGGCAAACAAAATGGAATTGGCTGCTCGTTTGGGGCCAATAATTTCAGGAATTGACACAAACTAAATAAATCACTCAGTGGACCCAAAATAAAAAGGGCAGAGAAAACGAAGAGGACGAAGAGAAGAGTAGAAGTTGAGGACAAGGACAAGAGGAGCCCTGACAATTCGAGCTGAAGTCGTGCAATACTTGTTGGCTGTCAGGATCGGTAACGTTTTGCGGTAAGTTAGCCTGGCCCGAAAGAATCACAGCCAAATGACCCATTGTTATTGGCATTTGGTTCCTAAACAATCGACATTGGCATTGAGCTGAAACAAAGGACAAGTCAGGAGGACAATCGATCGTTCCATCGACATGGACAACTTGCGAGATCTGTCGCTTCGACAAATATCGCCCATGAATATTTAAAAGTTCTTCTCGATCTTAAAAAAAAGAGAACTGAAAAAAACAAAAGGTTTCAGTTTTTGAGCTGAATATTTATGGCTGTCAGTTTGGATATTTCATTGGAATTGCCATGCAAATCATATTACGAAAAAAAAAAGGGAGAGTAGAGAGTTATGAGTACTCTTATTCATTAGGTATTCGTTGTGTGATATATGACTATAGCAATCCCAACTGATTGATAAGAGAACTTCAAGTTGTAAATCCGAGTCTTATCTTAAACAATGCTATTAAACGATTTTCTTACAATCGCTCAAATGTTATACACTGCTATGAATATATAGTATATGATAGTGCCAGGGGATTAAAGACTTCGTTGACTCACTTGCCAATCTCAATGTTGGATTTATGATCGTTTTGCAGAAATATAATAATAAATATAATAGTAAAGACATAGTCCTCCGATTGTAAATCCGTCAAGAGGCTATCAATACATTTTGATTGATTTATAAGCTTTTAATCGTTGCTGATCATATTTCTTTAGGGAATTATTGTTTATTCATTGCTCGTGATTAGATTAAAATTGTTTATGGAACCATATTGTTGTTAGGTTCAAAAGCTGACATTGATAATATTATATATAACGTGCATATTGGAACAGGTTAGTTCTTTCTCACGTGAGCGTGCCCTGTATTTACAGCCTAATCTTGAGATTAATTCAAAAAGTTTATTTTTAAAGGTTGACAAAAGATTACTAATCAAACTCGATTGGGGAATACCCTGTACTTTGGGTACTAGTATTTATATAACCTATTTAACGCATGAGGAAAGTTGGTTAAGTGTTCATAAAGTAATAAAGTAAGTATATTTGTTTATATACTCCACTAATCATTAAGTTCTTTTGTTATTTGCAAACTAGAAAATTATTTACATTATTTGATTGTGTTGAAATGTTCAAAATACTAAGCGTATACCAAATTTTGAGAAGTTACTTTAAGTATACTAAAATAAGATGAACCTAAAAGAATCTCTAGTCTATAGATAGGAAAATACATAAGGACAGGGTATCTGCCATTCGATCTACACTAGCTTATCACTTTAGAGTCGACAGTATCTCAAAAGTTCTCAACTCATCATGCCCGATTACAAGGTGGCCCTGTCCGCTCCGGAATGCACTTTAACCAAATTCCCAAATGACATAACATATTCTAATAGGCGCAAAAATATCTTCTAATTAAAAGAAAATTGTTGAACATGTCTTCTGGATAGCTGAGCAATTTTTGCAGCTTTGTTTCAGACTCAGCTCGTAGTTTCTTTTTAGTTTTTTTGCATCGAATGAATCAGGCAGAGTCCAGATATGGCTGCATTGGATGCATTGATGACCACGACGAGGCAAAAGACAACAACGATGAGCATGAGCATGAGGATGAGGTTGAGAATGAGGATGATGATGATGATGATGGTCATGGTGATGAGGAGGTTGCAACAAGATGGAGTGAAGTTGGGAGGAGGTTGGGATGTGTGTGAGTGCGCGCGCATTTAAAACAAGTTCAAGATGCAAACAATGGATCATTATCCAGATACAAAGAGGCAGAAGAAGAGCGAAAGAAAAAAAAACAGATACAATCGAGCGCAATCGCCAAGTTACCCAGCATTCCCATAGGTTACACGAGATGCCTGTCTACCAAGACCAAGACAGAGAGAGAGAGAGAGTTCAGGGTAGGGATCGGGTTTTGTGGGTAGGAGGTTCTTGAAGGGGGCATCGGATCGTAGCTTCGATGGCTCTTGTTGTTTATTGATTACACGCTTTTTGGGGAATGCGCTATGCATTCGCTGAGGAGCTGAGGAACTGAGGACCAGGAGACCTCAAGACCACTGTGGACCCAGTTGCCAAGTTGCCATAATGGTGCGGATGCCAGCGGCTGCAACATGCGCCTGTCATGCGATCGCCGCCAGAACATAACATCCATTACAGCAACGAAGACGACGACGACGAAGACGACGACGATCGAAACTCTGGCGACTTTGGAGAAGCTCCGAGACGAGTTTCCCCAAGTGCGACGCTTACGATTGTGAATGCGATTGGACGATTGCAGGATTGGGTGATTCGGAAGGGAGGGACAGGTAGGGAATATAGGCAGCGTTCGTTCCTAGACGGTTACTCTGGAGCGCGCAATATGAAATTCAATGCCACATTTGCGGCATGAACTAGAAAATAAGCAGAAGAGAGAGAATGCAACAATAGCCGACAAGGGATATGCTCTTTTTATAAATAGTAAAGTTAAAATAGTAAAGTAAAGGTTAAGAGCATTTTAGTGCACATGGTTGAAAAAATGTTTATAAATTTTCGTCTTTATAGTAACTGTTGAAGCTCTTTCATGCAAAAGAAATTAAAAAGCACATTAAATTAAAATTAATCATCAATCAATAATCAAATCAATGATAAATAAAAAATTTAAATTATGATCTACAATTGATAGAAAATGTAATGTATCGTCTATTTATAGATTGTCAAAAGTTTGAGAGAGATATTAGGGGTCAAGTTGCTAATTTTTTTATAAGTTATTAAAAAACTCAAATGCACTTTTAAACATGAGATAATGCAAAAATCTTTAGATAGTTATCTAGTTACATATAGAAGTTTAAAAAGCATAAAAATAATTAATTTAATTCCAATTGTAAAATGTAATGATAGAGACACTTTGTAAAGAAAGATAAAGAACCTTTAATCTGTTCAAAGCACTATAAAAATATGGAAGATATATTAAAGATAATCTAAATAAAGTATGAAAATTCTACTAATTAGCAATATAAAATAAACCTAATTTTGTGAGTTTCTTTTAATATCTTCTAGTATAAAATTTAAAAATTAAAGCTACCATGATTTCAAATCAGATCTTTCAATATAAATCTTTAATTCTAAGTAATACATCTTTAAGGTTTTAATACTCAAGAATTGTAAATATATAAGAATAAATATTTAAGAATAATAACTAAAGCACATATACTTTCTTTCACAATATTGAATTTGAACAACTCAACATTATGAATAAGCAGAAAAAGAGAGTTCGTTTTTCAGCTGTTACAAACCACATCTGAAAATAATAGATACCTTTTTAAAATGTATCTCATAAAGTGTAAGTGCACCATAAAGTTCTATGCCGTGTGCATTTCTTTGCCTCCTGTGCATTTAAATACAAAATATCAAAATTAGCATTTGTAACAATGGCGAATTGGCCAGAAAATAATGGAACTGACCTGGCATAACCGTGGCGACGATCTTGGCCACGGAATCGGTTGCATCGGTTGGGGATCGTAAATCAGACATGGGGCAGAGTCCAAACTAGGGAAACAGAGATGAAGGAGGGACTGTGGGAGGAGTAGGAGAATCAGGACTAAGAGAAACAGGGGAAAGGGGGGAAGTTGCCACGACAATTGCACCAAATTCTACACTGTCCATGGTCAATGTGTGATGTCGTCTGTGACGACAACGACGACGATGGCGACAACATTTACAACGGGAGCAGGCTACAGGTCGTTCAACAACGAGAGGATGACAACGACAACAGCAACAACATCAGCTACGAGAGCAACAGCTACAACACCAACAACAACGAGGGGAAAATAGGCAACAACTGCTTTGCTATTGGCACAAAAAGCATTTGCTCAAAGGCCAATCGGCCGTGACTACAACGGCAGCAGCAACAACAACAAGAGCGACAACAGCAACAACACTGTCATCAGCAACAGCACTGTCAACAGCAACAACAACAACACTGTCTACAACAACATATCGCATTGCATTTATTTTAAACTATTTCCATGCCATATTTGTATCTCAACTTTTTAGCGACCTGGCTCAACTCTGTTGTGATTGGCAAAAGTCAAGATCCTTCTGGCCAAGTCAATACTGCCTATGTTAGCAATTTGGCTTCATTGAACTTGCCACTAAATATATGAAATTAATGGGTATCTTATTTCCCTGTCTTTCCTTTAATGTTAATGCGTTTCTTTTATTTCTAAGAATATTAAATAAATAACAATAATTTATATACTCCTCTATCTTATTCATAAGTATATTATTTAACTTTTAACATTAGGGGTCTTGCATTTTCATGAAGCTCTTCACCTGCAATCTTTTCTTGGGATAGAATTTTTCAAACTCAACCACACAAAATTTCACTCTAGAGGAGTGGAATTCTTAGGGAGTTGTAGAGGAAACAACTTTATGTTTTTTACAAAATAAATATGTTTATTACTGATCAGCAACAACTCGAGAGTTGTTATCTTAATTTTGTGATTGTTGCCGCAACATTGAATGAAAAACTTCAATGGTTAATTTCCTTCCCAAAAAAAAGAAAATAAGAAAAATTGGAAAAACATTTTGTTAGTTCGTGAGGCTTTGAACAAGTTGTGAATGGCTTTAACACGATATTCAATCGGGCGTATCAATGTGAACTGTGACTAGATCAACGATTTAACTTGTAACAACAGCAGAAATCTTATCTAAACTGGATTGATAAGAGGCTGGAATTTGCAGAAAATTAGCGGGAGAAAAGAAAAGTGGAGGGAAAAGAGGAAGAAGGAGGAGTGGAGTTTAAGTAGCGCTAAGAAATTAACCCGCAGGTCCTTTTTAACAGTGAACCGATAAAAGCGATCTCATAAACAAAGCCAATTTGGAAGCGGGCGAATGGGGCATGCAGCTTGGGGCATGCGGCTTGCCGCCTGCTTGGGGGCAGGCAGGCATACGGCTGATGTTGCCACAGTTGCCCACAACAACACAGAAGCAGCTACTTTAAATGAACAATTTTATTTTTATCCCACAAACAAATCTTGCCAAACGAAATGTTTTACAATTGGCCATCGAGTCCACACTCCAAGTTGCAGTTGCAGCCGGTGCAGGTCCAGCGTGAGGCACCTCCAACCCCTCCTCCTCCTTCTCCTGCTCCTGCTCCTTCTCCTTCTCGTTGTTGCAACGTCCACAAGCTCCATCTGCATCTGCGTCTCCATCTCAAAGCGTATTTAAGCAACATTATTGCCAAATCGTGACCATAGTTCCATGAAACTGATATGGAACAGCAGTTGTCCTAACCCCCAACCCCTCTCCCACCATGCCACGCCCCTCTACCGTCACAACCCTGCGGGCAAATTCGCTTGATGTGGCGCTGCAATGTGAACTTGCCCCAATCTCCTGCCTCCTTCCACTCCCCTCTCATATTTGCTATAAAATGTGCGCCGTTTGTTTGCCGTACAAATTAAATTAAGTGCAAAATGTTGCAGCGTCGCCGTTGGGCATCAAGCGCACATCATAACGGTGCTCTCCTGCCACAGCTGACATATGCAACATACTCCCCATAATCTCCACCCCCTCTTAATATTACCCCTATCCTTACACTCTACAATGGGAACAAAGTTTGACTTTGTGGCATAAATACAAGACAATAAATAGATTTATAATGTTGTTCAGTATTTTAGAAAGATTCTTTGTTAATTTTTATGGAATACATTTATATATTTTTTATATTTGAAGCTTAATGAATGTTTTTTGAGGTAGAATATTTTTTTTACTTAATTTTTAGCATCATTTTACCTATTAAAAAATCTACACTAAAATATTGTTGTCAAGGTATATGAAGTAATTATTTTAAGACATTTTAAGCAATATATTTGTGTTGTTAAGTTTAAAAATCATTTTTTAGCTCCAAATTAACTGATTTAATTTCCTGTGTAGTTATTTACAAAAATGTAGTTTACAAAACCATTTTGAATCAGAACTTATTAATTTTTTTATCTCTCAAATTTTCGTTTTTTATAAAAATAAAAACACATTTTGCATTTTCATTTTACAATTTTTAATTAAAGAAAATTGTAAATTCTTTTTTAGCCTAACCTTTTTAAAAAATATAATATTTCCGACTTCATATTTAGAGATTATTACAAACAAAATCGAACTTTTTTCCATAGTGCTCTTGTCTCCTTTGCAGCATTTCGGCATTTTTTAAGCGTCTCCATCCACAATTTCAATCGCTTCTGGGCTGCAATGTTGCACAGTTGCAGTTGCAGTTGCAGTGGCAGTGGCTGATGCTGTGGCAGTTGCAGTGGCAATAGTTGTGGCAGTTGCACAGTCGCATATGCTTAACTTGAAATCGATCGATCGTAAATTGCATGCTTACCGTCCATGTTGTTGCATTTATAGATTTTTTCCTTTCGGCCAATGTTTTTTTCCAATTTCCTTTTTCTTTTTTTTCCTATTTTCTTCAGTTTTTTTTTGTGGCCTTTTGTTTACTTTCTGCGACAGGCGCAGCTGGCGTCTATAACTGCGACTGAGACTGAGACTAGAGACTAGAGTTGAACTTGGTCAGCGACAAAGAAATGCGAAACATTTGAAAGGAAAGTCGCCACTGGCAAAACATTTCAAATCTCAACTCCATGACTCTCATGGAGACCTTGCAAAAATATAGACAAGATTGTGAAGACTTTACAAATTGTAATTAAATATTATCAAGTCAATTCAATTTTATTGCCTCATATAAATATTCATTTTACGTTATTACTTTGTTATTACTAGATAGTTTGTAATTTGGCAATTAAGACAATATGTGGAATGTGGGAAAATATAAAGAAAGTAATTAGCTGATATGTTTTATTTACACAAATAATTGTATATCAAAGAAATCGGGTTATTATAGTATATGATTAAAATTATAATTAATATATTTTTCATTACTTTCATATACTTATTAAGAAAATACTGGGTTTCATTATTAGGCAGATAGGCCCTGTAATTAATATATAAATTATTCTTTTACAGAAGTTGAAATTAGTTACAATTTAATTTTTAATAATTTAAATTGAAACATTTACATACAAAACTTTCTAGATACACTGTCTAAATTCAAAAATAAATCAGGTATTTATCTGTTATGATTGGGAATAACTGAAGTTAACCCCACAATTGTTGGCCATAAAAATCAACCAGAAACTCATCCGTCTGTATTTCCGACAGAACGTATGTTTTCATACTTGAAGGAATTGAAAACCCTTGGAGTGCTTTATAGGTAAGAAGAAGTCCGATACGAGAGGATAGAGTAAAAGAGGACAAATTGAAAAGAAAGCCACAAGACTTCCTTTTTCCTGCGGCAGGCTTTGAGAGTCCAAGAAGAAAAAAAAATAGAAAAGGCTGCCAATGCCAAGTCGAAGTGGAAGTTGAAACCAAAATCCAAATCCAATCGAAATCCATGTGTTGCGGATTGAAACGGCAGGAGGCAGTTTAGAAACGGAACCAAGAAGAACTGAAGCTGAAACGATATACCAAAAAAAAAGATGAAGAAGAAGAAGAGAATTTTCGTCTATTTCGATGGCAATAATTCAAAAAATGAAGACGGCTCGATAGTCATAAATCTGTCAAAAATCCATTTCTTCCATTTACCAACAGCTTGCCATGGCGTTTCCTTTCTTCACACACACACACATACATGGAGTGTATCTGTGTGTGTGTGTGTGTGCCTGCTAAGCGTATCTTTCAGATACATAAACTGGCACTTCAGAAAAAAAATGAAATACTGTGGCAGGAGTCGCCCATTTGCCCGTTTGCCGTCTTTAGACACATTTCACTGGCTTTTGGGTTGAGTTTTGGTTCTGTGTGTTCTCTTTTTTGTTCTTTTTTTTGTCAGAGATGTTTGTGGCACTGCTCAAGAGAGTTGCAACACTCGGTGGCAACAACAGCCAAGAGTCGCAGTCAGAGTCAAAAACCCGAGAACAGCCTCATTGTTCAAGCATTTCAATTCCCATTCAATGCAGGGAGCGTAACTAAAACGAAAGTGAGCCAAAGTATCTGTAAGATACTTCAACCGCTCTGTTCCCTCTCTCTCTCTCCCTCCCTCCCTCCCTCTCTTTCTTACTCACCCACAATAACCCGCACAAAAGTCAAAAATATATATACGTATATAATTTTGTTCAGTTGATGGAAAGCAGCCATCGCACCATATTTCAGTCAATTAGAACTGTCATAATTCATTCTTCGGAGTTATTTAGCTGCCTCTCTCTCTCTCTCTCTCTCTCTCTCTCTGCCCCACTCTCCCTCTCTCCCTTACACCCACTGTCTTACTCTTTCTCTCTTTGGTTCATACGGACCCCAATTGCTTGCCTTTTTTTCTATATCTCATAATTTATGGTTTCGCTTATGACGAGTTCCAGAAAATTAAACAATTTTCTTCTTTCCAGTTTTGTAAATAGCCACACATAAGCATCATTGTGTGTGTGAGTGTGTGTGTGTGTTTGAGTGTGTGTGCATCTGCGTGGTATCGTTTAAATTTTGAGTTATATTATCTGTTCGATTCAAGTATGTCTATAAGTAGAGTATTTGATATCTAATTACCACATGAAATTAAACAAATTGATTAAATATTACTTTAAAATAGAAGGGAAACTAAAGAGAAACTCGAGACTGTTTTTAAAATATAAATAACTAAGTTAATAGACTTTGTACTTTTGTAAAGTACAGGGTCTAAAGTTTTCAAATATTTTTTTTTCCAAAAGTTAAAGACATGACAACTCTTCCTGAAAAGTTGTATCTTTTAATTCTTATTCTTGCGATATCCGTAAATGTTTTACATTTAGAGAGAAATACATATATTCCTCTTCTATTATTCCGATATGTTTTACTTGCTAGAAGAAACTTAAGAGAATATAGATTAAAGTTAATAGTTTAAAGAAAATCTAGGAATTTTAGAAATATCCGATTACATACATATACGTATTACTTGGAGTAATCTTCTTTCTGTTTGTGCCATTTGTTGTCGAATCCTTTTTGCTAATTAGGCTAAAATTATGATGCCGTTTTCAGCTCAGCTCGAATGTGCAGGCCATCAAAGTGCAACTAATTGTATAGCGCAATAAACCACGCCCACACGCCAACAAGGCCAATACGCCCACAGTTTTGGCTAATTTCGCAACACACAATTTTCACTTAAGTACACTTAACATAAATTAACTGGAAATCATTAAATTTCTTTAAAAATAATTTCGAATTGCATTGCAGCAGGCAAAGAGAAGAGAGAGAGAGTGAGTGAGAGAGAGAGAGAGAGAGAAAGCTAGATGGGAGAATCGTGGGCCAGAACATACACAAGTGGTAATTGCCATTAACGCGAAATAATTTTTGAAAAGGCAATAAGAACGACAATTTCCAACACGCATGCACGTCCAGGACACAAATTGCAGGACAATCATCAGTTGTTGACGTCGACGTCGACGTTGACGTCAGCGTCAGCGTTGGCAGCGACTGCGACAGCAGGACAGCGAAATGGCGCAGGACGCATAAAATGCACTGGAAAAAGGACTAAAAGCATAATGCAGTGCACGTAGAGAGAGGGGAGAAAATGTGGAGCAAAGGGAAAAACGAGAGGGAAATCCACTCAAATGAATTTGTATTTGTATTTGTATTTATATTTGTACACTGATAGAAATGAATGTGTACCTAACACATTTTTCATACGAAAAGTTATTAGTTTTATAAAAAAATATTAAAAATATTAATTTTAAGATCATTTGTGTAAAAGATGTTGCCAATAGGCCACAGTCTACATCAAAAACCTAAGCTCGTGTTGTGTTTCTTGTAGTTATCTTGCCGATAACTTTACAGTCTAGATAAACTTGTTGATAAGAGAACAGCATTTCAAATGTATCCAGACTGTAAGAGTATCGTAAGATGGCAAAATAGTCGATTTTCAATGTTTACATAAAGTAAAATGTAAAGAACCTAATAAACAAATATATCTATCAGGTAAACTTTAGTTAGACACGGAAAACTCAAGCCTAAAAGTTTCGTTATTTAAAAATTTTATTCTTTATTTTTTAGAACCGATTTTTTATCAGTGTATTTGTGTTTGTTTTAGGAATAATGTTTGACCGCCGCGGCAATCAAAACAGTTATGGAGCTGCAGTGGGAGAGAGAAGTTAAAAGAGAGGGAGAGTGTGAAGTGGGGAATGTGGAGAGTGTGATTGCTGGTTGGGAAAAATGTGGAGAATATGGATGCTGGTCAGCTCTCCAGCAATGGATTTTTATGTGGTAATCAACATTGGATTGTGTCGAATGTTTTTGAGTGGTGATGTGTGTGGTTTTCAGTGTCGATATGGCGGTCGACTACCACGCCCCCTCTCTCCCACACTTTTCTCCACTTTTCCACCTCTCCAACTTTTCATGCACTTTTGGCATTTTGCGTGGCTTTGACAATTTTAGCAAAAATTGTATGAAAATGTTTTTCCATCGCCTCTTAATTGGCGGCATCAATTTCAGTTGGTAGTGTAGGAGAAAGAGTGAGGCACAGCGAAAGAGATGTAGAGAGAGAAACAAAGAGTACTCTATTTGAGCCATATGGTTTTTGAGATTATGACAAAGTTGAAAATTGGCTTAATATGTTTTTAATGCAGCTGACAAACTAAATAAATTACTAAATAAACTTACTTATCCTATTTTAGAAAGAGTTTTGGTGGTTTTTGACACTATTTATGGAAAATATGCCTAATTTCTGGTATTAGAGAATAAACTGACAGCAAGGATAACAACTATGGAGGTTTTTGAAAATATTTTAGGGAAATTTGACTGATTTTGGATATGAGAAAATGTCTTTAAAACTAGAATAATATGTTATGGTAGTTTTTCGAAGTATTTGAAATTTTTTTAATCTATTTTGGGTACAAGAAAAGAACATCAGGTAGTATTATAATTTTAATGGAGAAATCAAATCACTGAACTGAGAAACAGAGGGAAGATATGCCCTTCAGCTGCAGTCTCAACAGTTAATTACTTAAATTATTAAACAAAATCTTAAAGAAATTAATTCCCATTTAATTTAAGCTAAGTTCATAATGGATTTTTCAACTATTTGCAAGCGAAATTTCGTTATCTCATTTAACGCTGAAAGCAACGGAAGTGAAAGGGGGAAGAAGGATAAGAAAGAGGAGGAGGATGAGAAGGTAGAGAGGAGCTTATGAGAGAATGCAATGGTGTTTGAATGAAGCGTTTGAAACGATTTTGGGGAGATTGGGCAACGCTGAAATGAAGTTTGAAGTTGCAAGTCTCGGTTGCATGAAAGCTTAGAGCTCGCGGCAGCATCAAGGGGCGTGGCGGGGACGGGGCGGATACATTTGGCAGGCAACAATGGCAACGAGAAAATATCGAAGCAGCAACGATAACAACGAGCGACAGCAGCAATAACAACAACAACAACAGCAATTGAAAAGAAGGCAGCGACCAGCAGAAAAGCTCAAGTGGCAACAGCAGAGAATGAAGAGGAAGATGATGATGAAGCAGAAGAAGAAGAAGAAGCAACAACGACGAATCAACAGCAGCAGCAGCAGGAACAATGAGAGACAACAACGGCGACGATGACGTTGAGGAGTAGCAACATATAGAGGAGTAGCAGTAGAAAGAGGAGTAGTGACTGAAAAGGGAGTAGTATCAGAAAGAGGAGTAGCAGCAGAAAGAGGAGTAGCAGTCGCTGTAGAAGACGAAAAAGTCAACGAAACGAGACAACGACAACAACTTCATGTGTATGGATTATTTTATACATATTTTTTTTTTCTTCTCTGCTGCGTTTTCTTCTTCTTCTGCTTTGTTTGTACTCTGCACATTTTTTGATGGACAGAACAATGAGAAAAGGGGTGGAATCGGCAAACAACTCACAGCACACACACTACAATACAATAGTACATATCTATGTATGTGTGTGTATGACGATATGAATTTCGATTTGCATTTTACGAGCTCTCTCTCTCTGTCTCTTAGAGCAAATACGGCAAATACAGCAAAACAGAATCGACGAAAATGTCGACCGAGGGCAACATAAAAATTGATGGATTCTTCTTCAACGCGTCCACCACACTAACAACTACAACGACAACGACAACAGCAACGCCAGCAGCAGCAAAAACAGCAACAACAATGGGGACAGCAGCAGCAGCAGCAACAACAGAATAGGGATGGGCTACAAAAGCGCCAACAGAGGTGAAGTGCAGTCATTTTTTTGCAATGCGCTTGGCTGAATGCACAGCAGAGGGCATTCAAATAGAAGCACTTCAGAAAGAAGTAAAAAAGGAATACTTGCTCAACATAAGTTTATGGAATGACACCTAAAAAACACCAGTTAATGCCTTAAATTTAAAGAAACTCTCATGAACATAGCTAATTAATTATAATTATTAAATTAAAGTTCAATATTTAATTGCTATTATATTAGTTTTATTATAAATATCAGTATACGTATACTTAATATTAGTTGTAGCAAGTTGTAGCTTGCATTGAATATACTTTTTCAATTACTTTTCTTTTATTTCACAAGTGCTCTTATTTATTTGTGGTTAATTGTTTTTTTTTTGCAAAAACTTCTGCTTGATTGTTGTTGCTGCTTCTTTTGCTTTTGCAGTTTAACTTTGCTGTGTGTGTGTGTCTCTGTCTCACTGTCTGTGTGCTTGTGAGTTTTGTTCGAGCGCATTGAGCTGTCAACTTCATGTCTCAGCAACATTTCGTTTTCGTTTGTTTTGTTGTTGTTGTTGCTTCCAGTGCTTGGCTTTTGTTGTTGCTGATGGAATCTGGCAAAGAGCAGAAGAAGAGTCGGCAGAGCGAATACTGATGCTGATGCTGGCAGTCAACTACCAATCAGGTCGGTTGCTTTAACTGCTGCCCCTTGCCAAAGGATTTCACGTGCACTTCACAGATACAAATACACCGATACAAAGACACACAGATACACTCACACAAAATGGCAGACATCTTCTTCAAGTGCTCTCAGTCTGCAACCTGTATCTGTATCTGCATTTGTATCCGTATCTGTATCTGTCTCTCTGTCTCACACACACATTTACTCGCAAACAAATCTCGCCGCTTAATTGAGTCACTTGGAAATGCAACTTTTCAAATGCACTTTGCCACCAAGGTTGCCTTTTTTCTTGGCTGCTAATGAAAAATCGAGCACATCACAACATCGTTAGGAGCAGCAGTGACTTTTCAAAAACTATACAAAACTACAATGCGAGGGTTGGAGGCAGAGTTTCCCTTTCCAACTGACGGTCCGACTCATGATATGATTTAATTAGGAGTTTCCACGCGCAATTAATCTTAAGGCAATCGGTATGCAAGCACTTCAACTAGATGATGTTGCATGCAACGTATACACGCGACAACAAATCGCGTGAAGAAACGAAAAATAAAGATCACGAAATGTATAAAATCGTCAGGTTATAAAGTTATTTTTACATTTGAAGTTATAAATACATTTTAATATGGTTTTATATAGATTTATACTACATGCTACACTTTAAGAATTAAACTATGAATTTAAATTACAAATTTGTTCCGTTCCAGAATACACGATATGTGGAGTATTCTAATGTATCTATAGTAAATTATTATTACAAAAAACTATCTGTAATTCTTAACGCTGTTTTTGTTAAATTATATACAATACAATATATTGGTGTATTTATATATCCGAACTCTTAACTCAACTAATTGTTAGTTTCTTTATCATGATCGTGAAATTTCTCTGCATAAACGTAGATTTCTCTGTCTCCACCTACGCCTCTGCCTCTGCCTTAGATACTTACCCTTGACATTATACGGGTACCTGTTTCGGCTTCATTGAGTGTGCCACTCAAACT
This sequence comes from Drosophila neotestacea, assembly GCA_035044365.1. Taxonomy (NCBI): domain Eukaryota; kingdom Metazoa; phylum Arthropoda; class Insecta; order Diptera; family Drosophilidae; genus Drosophila; species Drosophila neotestacea. The sequence goes on along the minus strand of JAWNMD010000052.1, from coordinate 3,028,681 downwards.
GAGATATCTGCCTCTTTCTAATGCCACTATCTCTCTCTTTCCGACATTTCAATTATGGCAGAGAAAAGGGAAAAGAGGAAGAGAAACACATGTTGGAACAACCTTGCCTTCATGACGTCGTGAGAGAGAGAGATTAATGCGCCAATTGTTCCCTTCATCATTTTCCCATTTCCATTTTCCCCCACTTCAGAAGAGACCCGATAATAATGCAATTACTATTTGAAAAATGATCTCTGACAGTTTTGAATTTGTCATGGTATTTATCAAAGTCGCCTCAACCAAAAAGATCCAAGAAACAGCTCCTTCCTGCTACGACTCCGATCCGACTTCGACTCCGTGTCGGACACCGACTCCATCTGGCGATGTCTTAGTCTTCATTGGGTTGAAATAAAAAATTAACATGTCACTTTCATCGCAGGTAAATCAGTTGTTCTTTTATGGCTGAAGGATTTACGTATACATATTCCATGTGCAACTCCATCTCTGTCTTCATTCCCAACTTGCATCTCCAACTGGCATCTTCAAGGTTGCATCTGGCGTGGAGTTAACTTTTGATATCAACGCTACAAAAGACTTATTAATAGCTCTATTAATTCACCGATAAGACCAACATCTTTTTTCAGCTTTAATTCAGTTGTACAAGCATAAAGGATTGGACCAGACGACCAAGCGGGTCATTTGTTAAACCATCTGAACATGAAGATGAAAATTGAACTTCTTTTTTGCTTGGTCCTGTTCTCTGCAGAATTTTAACTGGTTTCTTGGTTTCAAAATGGGTAAGTTTGCAATATAGGAAAATATGTGGTAAATGTAGAGTTTTGACACTGTTTATGAAATTAACAGATATAGTCTCTGATTTATTCCCTGTCAATTATAGATATTTTGCATAACATGGAATAAAATTTGATCAACGTCATGGAAGAAATACTTTTCTTTAGATATTCTTAGGATTCCATTATTCTCTCTTTCTTTCTCTTTCTTGAATAAAAGGACGTTCTATATCTAATAACTACACGTATAAAATAGATGGCAATATATTTTTCATCGAACATGGGTAATAAGTAAATTTTAATCATTTTGAAAATAGTTTAGTTTACAGGAAACAGTATGCCAAAATATTCTACTACTAATACCACAACTTTGTCAAAACTCAACTGATTTAGATGAGAATCGATTAGATATGTATATAAGGATTAATCAAATTTGTTCTTATGCTTACTAATCTTAGCTTTCTTCATTTTAGAAAATGTGTACAAACGCTATTATTGTCTCACTTAATGAGATTAAAAAGGTCACCTTCAGTCTGTTACAATCAGTCTGTATTTTAATCCATCTAACTCCTTCCTCAGCTTACAGGGTATGCCTAAGCTCGTCATAATTCTAACCCTAACTCCCAGTTGAGCCAGGCAGAATACCAAAAAACGGCAAAACAACAAAAAACAAAAACCTTAAATTTATTTACACACTTTGAATGACGTGAAATATGAATATTTATACAAATGTATAGCCAGCAGAAGAAGAAGAAGAGAAGGAGGAGTGTTGCAAAGCCCACACACATACACTCACACACACACACACAGACAGAACGTGCAACATCATCTAAAAACCTGTGACGCAATAAAATAGAATTAATGGAACTGGAATTATGCGACTGATGTGCAGCAAGTTAGAGAGAGACGGGAGAGGGGGAGAATGAGGCAGATCCTGGCGATATCATTGTCTGTCTATCTGTGTGTGTTTGTGTGTTTGTGTGTGTGAGTGTTTGTATCTATGTGTCTGTCTGTCGCATCTAATATTAATAAATATCTTCAATCTGCTGTCAGAGAGTGCAAAATAGTTATTGCGCGATATGCAATTAAAATATAGCTAAAAACGAAAATGAGGAAAAAAGCTAGGAGAAAGAGGCAAAGAGGGGGGCGGTAGAGGGGAGGCGTGGCAGGCGGTAAGTGCGCAAATACCCCTGACAGGTAATAAAAGTAATTTATGCGCACTAAGGGTTGTAAATGCGACGCCAGGACGACGGCAGGACAACAAGCGACAAAACGACAAAAAGACAAACCGACTGGCAGCTCGTTTATGCTGAATGACGTTGACACCGACTGTGGCAGCAACAGCGACTGTGGCTGCGACCGTGGCAGCAACTGCGGCAGCAGCGAGGACGATTCCTCTACCCAAATACATATGTACATTCTATAATTCATATTCGCTATCAAAGATCACAAATCAAATTATTATGCCATGTGATGGTCGCTCACACACACACACACACACACACACACACACACACACACTCACACACGCACTCACACAGACAGCGTAATGGCAACGGCGACAGCCAGAGACACATGGAAGGAACAACAACCACCAGAAAGTGTCCAACAGCCAAAAAAATAATAAAATAAATAAAGTACTCTTTAAATAAAATATACAAAAAATATTAAAAACGAATTTGAAAGTACTCTAAAAAAATAAATAATAATAAATTATATTATCAAGAAGATCAAGAAGAACTTATATTTTTCGGTATACATAGTTCAATTAAAGTATCTAACTATTCTAGCAAAAGAAGTTAGGCTTGTTTAAAAAATGTTTAAGAAAAAGATTGAAAAGGTTGTATGTATAACGAACTTGAATGTACTCTAAAAATTGGAGTCTAAATAAAATAAAATTTTTTTTAATTTTAATAATTAATAAACAGTAAATTAAGTAAGGGAAGTATGAAAAAAGTTTGTCAATCTAAATCGTATTTAGTAAACTAAATGACTCCAAGATTTGCTTTAAGAATTATTGTCAAATTGGATGGCTAAGTAATTGTGGTTACTTTAAAAATCAGTTTAACTGAATTAAAAAGCAACGGTTAAGCCTAATACGTATTAAATGAACATACATATTGTTAATAACTCATAATTACGATAACGATACGAGAAAACTTCAGAGTTGTTTTAAATATACAGTAAAATATTCCTCTTCCCATACTCAGCACAATCATCAACAAAAAGGACAGTCCGACTTGACAACTACTTAAATACCCTTCACATTGAATGGTTGACATGCCGTATGCTCATTTACGCAATATAAAAGAGAGTAAGATAGAAAAAACAGGGGAGCGACAGAGAGGAAGAGAGAGAGGAAAACAGGGCCAAAGACCCGTCAAGTTGTGCGACGTCTGCCAAAGCGAAGGATACAAAATACATACGTCGAGTCAAAGGATATTATTTTTTATGATATCTGTGTCCAATCTTTTGATTTATTCGGGCGCACGAATCCGAAACCAAACTTGGAATTATTTTATTCAGCTGCCATTTTGTTTTTGGTCTATGTATGAATGAATGTATTTACTCCACCTCCCCGGGGCGGACTCTGGAAGGACTCGAACTCGAACGGACTCGTCCTTTTTCTCTGGCGCGTTTAATTTTATACAATTGAGTGATTTATTCGTGTCACAAAATAAAAAAGAATTATGACTCGAATGCTCAACTGAAATAAGGGTCGTTTTCAGCTACCCGCAACCCGCTTTTACCCCCTCCCTCCTCTCTTTTTCCAACTGCTGTACGTCAAGAAAATGTTCTGATGGTGGTTGGAAAATGACGGGTTTTTTTTTTGCGTTCGTCTTTTTTTTGGTTGTTGGCAAAAGTCGAACTCAGAACCCGCACATCCTCTCTCTCACTCTCTGGTCGTTGGCCTGCCCCCAAATTGAGTTGAGGGTTCGTCTTGACTGACAAACTGACTGACTGACAGACTGTCAGGTCTTTGTCGTCGTTTCTTTCGCGTCGTTTTCGTTGACGGCCATGATGGAATGGAAATGCTGTCTCTCTATCTATGTGGGGTTGTTTCAGTCATCTCAGTCCCCAGTTGATTCTCACTTCTCTTTCCCACTTGTGCGATTTCAAACCAAACTCTAAACTAAGTGCTTCACTGTCTGTGTGAGAGTGAATTTGTGTGTGTGTGTGTGGGGGCAATTTTCCACAACTTGATGCGGGTTTTTCATTAAAAAGTTTCAGCGTTAATTTTGACGAAAGCAAAACGATTCTTGAGTTCTTTCCATTGTGAAAACTGGTCAACGTGGGAGTTCCGATTATCCGCTTGATGGGAATTACGAAAATGAGCAAGACATTTTTATAGGGTATTCAAACAAATTTGTAAAGTTTGTGAATATTTTGTCTACAAGAAAGCAAAGTTATTGGGAATGCTTTGGTTAAGGAAAATACTTTCTAAAATTTATAAGTTTTAATAAAAGTATTATTGAAACATTTTATTAATATAAGAAACTCATAAGTTAACTAAGAAAAAAATAAATAATAAGATTATTTAGAATACATATTAGTCATAAGTTAAACTAGAATAATAGTGCTAGTTTGTAGTCTCTTATTCTTTGGGACTAGAAACTTTACAAGTCCGATTTTGAGTAACTTTTGGCATGACTTTCTACAAAAAGATAGGTTTTCATACTAAAGGTTGATTTTCGACCGACTGCTCCTATGTCAGCTGTATGATATATTTGTATTTGTAGGTATTCAGATAAGTTTTCTTTACAACCTTAATATTATCTACGTTTTTTTCTAAATTATAAAACACTAAGCTGAGGCAACATTAATTTAGATAATCTTTATCTTTATTGCATTCTTAATTTCCATTTGGTATTTGAATTTGATGTGTAACTCCCCTCTGACTAGACCGACTGATTAAAGATATATAATTAAGGTGACCTGCCCGACCTGTCAGCGGGTCAAAGAAGAAATACCAAAAATTATGACTAATAACTTAAAAATTGAAACAAATTAAAGAGCAGATGCTGGACCAAATACTTACACGAGTGTATAATATTAAATTCAATGTGGGAATGAGAGCCATTAAAAATGCCGCCAAGGCAAAAGACTTCAAGACTTCACATGGCTGAAAAGCCATAAATTTGATAATTGACTTTCCACCAAGAAAAGGGACTGACGGAAAAACCAAGGCTTACATAATCGAAGAAACGCATAAATCTCTCCGGGGGGAAAAAAACCGAAAAGAAAAACGCAGTCACTCAATGAGAATGAGAGCGAGAAAATGTGAGGGAGATGGAGAGAGAAAGAGAGTGACGAGAGTAGTCAACGGAAATGTGCGTCATAAAAATATTAAAAATTTTGGAAAAACGAAGAAATGTTGAAATGGGTTTCTAGAGTGATAGATAAAAGAAGTCGGACCGTCGCGTCGCATCGGGAGAGTTTTTCGTTCCGTCGCATTAGAACTCGATGGCATTTCAATAGGCCATAAATCTGTTTAGCTCCTATCATCATTATCATCATATTTTTAATATTTTCTGTTCAGCTTTCCACATGCAACATGCTGTGGCAGCTGCGCGTGCGCAAATGTATCTGACGGATGCGCGGATCGTTTTCGTTATGCCAAATTAGACGACGAGTGTTTTTCTCATTTTGTGATTTATGTTGTCCTTGTGTTAAACGATGGTGTCCTGTGTGGCGTGTCCTTTCTCTTTATAGATATTTCGTAAATTTGCCTAATTTAGTATAGTTTGTTGCCTGCCTGAGGCTGCGGGGCATCGAACAAACCACCCGGAGTCACAGTTGAAATCTCCGGCACTTTCTTTCTTATCTTTCGCCTCACGCACACGCACACTCACACAGTTTTCACATTTCCACATTTGAGAAAAACTAAAATAAAATGAAAATGAAAATTATGAACTCCTTTTATGTTCCATTTTCATTGGAACTTCAAGCCAATCCATCTGTCCATCTGTCCGTTTGTCGCTCCCTTGTAAATCACTCAATTTTTGACATTTCTTTCTAAATTGTGTGACATTGTTTTATTGCCTGCATGTGTGCATGTGTGAAAGAGACGCACACAGTGAGTGTTTGTTAAAGGGAGAGAGAGTGTGTATTTAATGCGGGGTGTGTGTTCTTGTTAGTTTCTCGTCATGGAATCCATGTCATCAGTTGAACAATTTCCAGCGCCATCTTTACGCGTACTTCATCAAGAAAATCATCGCCACGTTCCCAAATCCCAAATCTTTATTCAAATCCCAGTCCTGAGGCTGTGGCTCCCATATAAATAGTTAATCGCCAACATTTTGAGGTGGATTTCTACTGTCAAAACTTGATAAGTTGCTTTTGATTTTTGTTTGTGTTTTTTTTGTTTTATTCGTTCTTTCTTCAGTTCCTTCATTCCAATCCGCCTATCATAAATCTAACGAAAGGGGTTGCTTTTGTCTGACGTGAAAAGTATGCCCCTATGCCTGACATCTCCACATACATATTTTATATTTCTTGTCACTTGGGCACTCCCGAGACTTACTTAAATCAAGTGTTAAACATGCGAGAATTTATCAAAAGCTCAAGGATATTATGGATATAGAGTAGAAGGCTCTTTCAGCTCTTTAACATTAGATTAAACTGTTATTATCTATATACATATGTATTAAAAACTTTCGGTTCTGCTTGATTTACTGATTCATCACCGTGGAGACGAAATGGGAACAGCTACGGGTCTGAAATTCTTGCTATTTTTTACTATTATATATCGTATAAGAAAATGCGCATAGTGTAATCAAGTCCTTTATCTGACGAAATGTTTAATTTGTGTATAAAATTATTGTATATATTTATTTAAACAAAAGAAGTATTGTATACAAAACTAAACCTAATGATAGCTTAACGAAAAACACTCCCATGCTTTCGCAAGAGAAAATACTTCAGAAAGAACAATGTGAAATTGAGTATAGATGTTTCCAACAATATTAACGATAGAAAATGTCTATTGATTCTTGAAATTGTTAATTAAAGTTTACTAATTACTTAATATAGTTAAGCATATGCATAGAAAAACTAACAAAATTGAGTTCTATAATAGAAAAGCTGTTTCTAAATATTTGCGACCTTTTGTTCAAAATTGTCAACAAAATGCAAATTTCTAGTTGACTTTAGTTAAGTTTATTCCAATGGATAGTTAAGGCTCTAACATTTTCATAGATTAAAAACATTTTTATCAGAAAACGCTAAACAGGAAAAGCTACACAAAGTGAAGGCAATTAAGTAAATCCAAAGGAAAACGCAAAAGGAAGAAGGTGGAAAGAAAAGAAAAGAGATTGAGGGACAAGAAAAAACCCACCCTTCAATGGGCTTTATTCTGGTTTGACATTAAAATATAATTGCGACTATTTAATGCCATTAAAGTCACTGCGGCGATTAATGACTAATGGAGGTGGTTGTAAATGTGGTATTATGAGGGGGTGGAAAGTGAAAGTGAAAGCAGAAAGTGGACAACAGACGGTTAGACGGTGGGTCAGTCAATGGTGGGCAGAGCTCGTAACTGGGATTGATAGAATGATTTAATGTCGCCAATAAATGGACGTGCGATTCATTCCAAATGCAAGACCCGCATGGATACAGATATATTACATACACAAAGATACAGATACATTACACAGAGACAAAGATACATTTGGAACTACTATTGGACAAAGATGGCTGCCTCATTTAAGCCTCGTTCATCGCATGCTCAAATGACATTTAATGTGTCAAATAAGGGTTACTCCCACCCCACACCTCCCCTTTTTACATCTCCTTCTTGTAAATACCCCTCCATCTAAGTCTTACTACACTGACTCTCTGACTGTCATCATCATCCACTTTCTCGGCTGGGCAGGCAGAGTTTTATGTGAAATTGATATCCGTTCGAAAGGCAGACATCATGAAATGTATCTACCGAAGGGAGTCCTGTGTGTGCGTGTGTGTGTGTGTGTGTATTTGTATCTTTTGGTATGCGTGTGCGTGTGCGTACATAAATCTGTCAGTTTGCTTTCTTTTTGTCACTGCGCCCTGTCAATTCACACAAAAATTATGATCCTGAAAAGTAGATTATCCTTGATTTATCGCCGCATCATTCGAAAGTTGAAAGCAACGCAATGAAATTGCGTTCCACAGACACACGCATAGATACAGATACTGACTAAATGTATCTTTGTATCTTTTGTTGCCAGCATGTGTCGTCATTTGGTTCTGTCTTTCTGTCTTTCTGTCTTTCTGTCTGTCTGTCTATTTTCCCGACCAGGCCAACATACACTTTATTTGTTGACATTTCTCTTGCTTTCTCCTTCTCTCTCTCGCTTTATTCTCTTTGTTATGCCTTTGCTTTCTTTAGTTCTTTTTGCTGCTCGTCCTACGTCATTCGCTTTTAGAGCCCGCAGATAACAACACGTGAAATCATTGAGTGAAAGTATCTGACGGATATATCTGCATCCGTTAAATGCAACTGCTCATCAAAGACCTTTTCAAAGGATAACACACACACACACATTCGCTTGTCTCTGGCGACAATAAATAAAATTAAATGTGCTTTTGTTTGAGCCAATTGAATTATGTGCGTGTGAATGCCTCGTTTCCATTCCCATTTCTCGTTTCCAATCCCATTCCCATTTCCACTGCCATTCCATATCATCTCTTCTTCTTTTCCTTTTTTTATCCAGTTTTTTTCTCTGATGACCAGTCAACTTTTATTGCCTTACAAATTTCTGGGCTGAAAATTAAATGGCGACTGTCTCATCTACAAGAGTTATGACTGTAGCCAAAGTCAGTGACAGTTTTGATGAAAATTGTTGTTTTGTGGTGGATTTTACAGCTGAAAAAGATCTTATAGATGATATTACCCTTTCGTCATGTTGTTGAAAGGGTTCCTAATAACAAAGGCAACTGCATAAATTTGTAAATGGTTTGTTTTTATACTCTACACATATTGCAAGGGGTTAAAAAGGGGTTTCTTACCTTTATTTTCATATGTTTCATATGCATGCTGCATAATAAATTATCAAAAGATGAATTAATAGAAATTTTACTATTTATTTTAATAAATAATAATTTCATATTTTATTAGGGATTCGTAAATTTTACTTCGACAACTTTAAGTTGACATTAAATAAATAAATACAGCAAGTAATACAACTTATTATTTTATGTTCCTTTTATAAGAATTCTTAAATAAAATAAGATGACAAAATTATTGAAGAGCTTCATTGTTATATTATTATAATTTAAGCTAACAAAATAAATAAAAATTTTTTTTATATGGTCCATACTTTTGTCGACTGCTAAAAATTAAAATATATATTTTTATTTGTATTATTAAACAACATTTTTTGTTCCTGCAGTTAAATTCAATTTCCCACTCCACTTTAATATTGTTATTGCCCTGCCCCTGATTGATGGTCAATTTGCAGTACCTTCTGGATAACCCTTACCCACAAAATGGCATTAAATTATAGCATTTAATAGCTTCCGGTTTTGAGACATTCGCAATTTCAATCATCAAGCTATTCAAGTTCGTTGTGCTTCATTGGCAAAAAGTTTCCAGTAAAAATGGATAAATGGAAAAATGAAGAGAAAAAATATTCGCATTTTGTAATAAATACGCTGTCAAGCCGGCATCGATTATGGACACTCACGGATGCACTCAGACTCAGATACTCACACTCACACTCATTCATACACTCACATATTCGCATTCAACGGCAGCTCCAATAATGTGAGTCAATAAATCGCCAATCAAGCAATCATACACAATTTATTTCCCGTCATAATTATCGAGCTCTCACTGTATGTGAGTTGGTGTGTGTGTTGTGTGTGTGTGTGTGTGTATTGTGTGTATGTAAGGAGTGTGATTATGACGCTGCTGTTGGACGCCCTGCAGCGGACTGAGTGACTCCAAGTTGAAGTCCAAGCTCCATGTTTCATTTGCAGCTCAAGAGGATGCAAGGGTGGTATTTCAAGGGAGGGGAGGGTAAGGAAAGGGGCAACAGAGACAGTCTACAGTCGGCATCTTCAGCCGCTTTGATTTGTGGCATAGACAGGCGACGCAGTTGTTGTTTCCACACCGTGTTCAAGCCCAAGACCTGAGAGAGAAGTCCGAGAATTATTTGATTCTGTTTTGGTTTTTATCATTTTTATTGCCCAAGAAGATGCTTAGCCAGGTCTACAGTTCTACCTCTCTTTCTGTTCCTCTTCTCTCTCTCTGTCTCTACTCCCTCTCTTCTTGTCATTTATTTGACATTCCTCCGCGCCAATCGGAGCTCCCGCCTCGGCATTATTTTAATCGATTTTCAGTCACAGCTTCCCCTTGACCTCTCTTTCCAACCCCCTCTCCCCCTCTCTCTCACTCACTCACTCACTCACTTCCTAATGGCCCTGGCTTTTAATGCTTTTTGGGATTATTCTTGTTTTTTTTTTGGTGCTGGTTTAATTTGAATTTGGGCTTCAAATCTCTTTGGCATTGTTTGCTTTTGATTTTCGCCTAGTTCCCCGTTCTCTTTGCTCCTCTCTTTCTCACTCATCATCATCATCTTTGCGGCATTTGTCATTGGTCAATAAATTCGATTGATTTATGCAGTCGACGGCAATTTCAATCCAAGCTGTTCTTTTTTCCCCTTCTTTTTGGTTCTTAACTGAAATTGAATTCCAACATTTTTATTTATTCGAATTGAAACTTGAAATGTTTTTTCTCTTTTTTTTTTCATTTGGCCTCAGACTGAGCTGCATGTTGAGTTGATGCTTTTTCTTGTTGTTCTTCATCTTCAACTTATTAATGTGGTTGTTGTTGTTGTTGTTGTTGCTGTTGATTTTTCTTCAGTTCACGGCTGGACATCGTTGCGAGTTCAAGAGTTCAACGTCTTTATGAACGCATTTTCCATGTTTATGAACTTGTTTTCGTTGCGTTTATGAAACTCTCAAATCAACTGAAATATTTTTCAATATTTTACTCTGTGCTTGGATATATTTGAAGATATTTTCTTAGCTTATTACAAGCTGAAATAAATCAGAAGAGTCGAATGGCAGACACATAAAGTGTTAGTAACTTGCGCAGAATGGCGCTAAGTTATTTTAAAATCTAGATTTCGTAGAGATTATCGGCTTCTTTTCATTTCAAAGTTTTTGTATCTTTTCGGCTTTTATGCAATAAAGTTTTTTATTAAATTTTAAAATGTAATTATTCAATTTAATTTAATTTTTTTATAAAAGAAAATAGTAGAAATAGTTTATGTATTGAGAAAATTATGAATTTGTCAGTATAGTTAGTCGTAAAGTACTTTATGTCTTTTATTTAGCCAATTTAGTTGCTACTGGTTTGGCTTTTTTTTGCTATCCAATAACATATATAAGGATTGATTTAATTTATTTATTTGATAATTTATGTTTCATTATGCTATTTTATTTGTAGCTCTTAATAATTTTCTTCTTGTCGTCTCCTTTTAGTTGGCATTAAATATATTATTTAACAACTAATTAAATATCTAAAAAGAAGTACTCAAACTTTTTGATATTAATATGGCATGAATCTCCTAGAAGTTTAGCAATTTAATTTTGTATAGCGTAGCTGAACTGTAGCCCCATTTGATGTCTTTCATTTAGCCAATTGAGTTGCCTTCTTTTTGCTGTCCAAAAACAGATTCCACGACTTCATTAATTGCTGTAATTTTTCACAACGCTGCAAGAAGTGAAGAAAAAATGAGAGGGAAAAAATTGCGACTCTAGCGAATACGAAAAACCAAATATTTTCTCCATTAAGAAGCATACAATAAAAATAAATCAATCAATAACACGAAATTAAACATAAAAATATATATATAAAAAAAGAAGAAAAAGTTGAGAAAAAAGTTCAAAATAAACAAGTTCGCGTTGAGCCACTGGCCACGGGGAGCTGCTCACATGTTGTGGCAAGTTATTGGTCGAAATCATGGCCCAGTAAGAGGAAGACACACAGTGAGAAAGAGAGAGGGAGTGAGAGGTGGAATGATGAGGCTGAACAGCGGGAATGGCAGCATCAGCTCATTGGATCCTAATTCCGAATAACGAATTTAACCAATTTACTCAAATGCTAATTTATGGCCGATTGATGCGCAGGTAGTCAACCGACTGCAGTTCGAATCTTATACTCTACACTCGACACAATCCATGGACACGGACACGCAATCAAAATGTGGCAGCAACCATTCGTTTGTGGCATGTTGCAGCAGCGCAGCGGCAACACATCATTATCAACTGCGTCTTCGTCTTTGTCTTCGTATTCGTTTTCGTTTTCGTCTTCGTCAGTGGCAGCCATAAACATGGAAGCTGCACGCATACAGCTAAAGATACAGATACAGATGCATCTACAGCTACAGATACATCTGCAACTACAGAAACATTTAAAGATGCAGGCCACTTGTTGTGCTGCATGCTACGTGACGTGGTTTGCCTCGCATGAATTACGACGAATCAACGCGCAGCAGCAACATCTACAACAACAACAACAATAGCAACATCTTCAGCAACAACAACAACAATTTTGACAGTTGAGCAACTGCTGCCATCATTGCCACCTTCGCTTGTTGCAAGAAGCGCCAAAGGTGCACAGTAGGGTGGCAGAGGCAACATCTCCTGCATCTCCAGGGATCATTTCTTCTCGTAGCCCTGGACTCGGTCATGGCTCCCATGCGGCGATTGGCGATTCTAGTTGCCAGTGCACATAAATTTTCCCATCTTGATGATAATGATGATGATATTGGGACGATGATGATCATGATGATGATGCACTCCCGCCTGGTGTTCCACTTGACAGATACAATCCAATCAGTTGCATTCCACGGGGATCTATTGAGTGCAGAGTGTGGAATAAATGCTAATGGGGCGATGAACTATAAATATATTTATATATATATGCCATATATATACTTATATAATATTTATCTTAAGATTAATAAATCAATATAATCAGCCAATAAGAAAATATTATAATGTAGCTTTCAGTTTTGTTAAATAGTCTAGTAAATATAAACCAATTATTTGTTATAAGCTTTTTTTCTAATGCAGAATTACATTAATTATTAAAAAAGATGGACATAAAAATTGCCTAGGTCTGTATAGTATTTTTGTAGATCTATTATCCAATAATTTATTGAGTTTCTATGAGAGATTTAAGGGCAAGGAACCTCTAATAAACACTATACCATCGTATAAACTATAATGATATCAATTTTCTTTATCTATAATGATAATCATAAATTATATATACGTATATTTAAACAATTCATAAGTTTTATCCATTATGAAGTCCTTAATAATATTTTCAATTAATTAAAATCTGTAATGGAAATCGTAATGATATATTTTATTCTTACATATACTTTATTAAGTAAACATAATTAGTAAATATTATGTATAATATGACTACCTATTAAATCAGTAATAGAATAACACACTTTATAGTTCTATTATTCTTTCATTAATTAAATTACAAATTACTAAAATTATATCACGATATCGTTATAGAGCTAATTAAATCAATCAATCACTTATCTAATCTCTTGCTTCGAGCTACGCTTTCAATCGATAAGTTGAATACTTTTCAAGCCTTAATTAATATTATTGAATAATTATTAGCGGTCTTAATAAACCACATAATAAGTTAGCAATATTAAAGCCTAATTAATCTTGGCTAAAAGTGAAAGATACAGTGCAAATAAGACCTGCTGCAGGCACACGCGAGTTTGAGATACAAATGTATCTGCAAGTGCGCACTTTACATTGAGACTGGGAGTGAGTGAAGTATTCATTCATTCATTCATTTAAGCACTCAATACTGTGGAGACTGTCAATTTATTATGGCAATGTGGCAAAAGCCGATATGAGAGCAGTCAGCCCAGTTAGTTAACGCTCTAAAGTTGGTCAAAAAGGCAGACAATGACTATCGCGAAAATGTCGAATTGTAACTGATCCATGTGCACTTGAAACGGAAGGTACAAGTAAATGTAGAATTTAAGGGGGACGAAGAGTGACAATGACAGGGGCAGAAACAGATACAGACACAGGGAAAGGGACAGACTCAGATACAGATACAGATATAGGGACAGGCACAGGGACATTGACTGGCTAAAAAGGCAGCCGCGTCGAGTGTCAAAATGTGGCACAGCCATGGGGCAGAAACACAGTACCACTGCCTACAATGCAACTGCAGTTTGTGCAACGTGCAACGCGCAACGTGCAACTTGCAATGTGCAACAAGTTCCAGTTCCAGTTGCTGCCATCGTCGCCGTTGTTGCCGCTTGCACTTTAATTGACAGCAACAAACATCGCGCGGGGGCAATGCCACCCACCCACACACACTTACACACACACACACACACACACACACAATCATGCATATATATATTCACACACTCACACAGACAATCTCGAGATTATTTCTGTGCGTTTCCCACAATTGATTCGGACAATGCGACCACAGCTTCAGCTCAGGGAGACTGGGACTACGATTGGGGTTTTTTGGCTTTGAGCTTTGGGTCTGAGTTTGAGTTTGAGTTTGAGTCTGGATACAGTTCTGGGTTCTTGTTTTGGGGTCTGGACACCGCAGACGGTGTCGTTGTGAAGGCCTCTGTCGGCTCTGGCAAGGCTAAAGTGCAAATGGTTCTTCGGCTGCTTAATGTGAGCTGCGTGTGACTCTCTGTATAGTCATGCATACCCGACAAAAGTGTCAATAACGAAACTATTTAATAGTTAAATAATATAGAAGTTTAAGAAAAACACTTTTAGGTCCGTTTTGCCATCATGGCAATAACCAAACTGGATAAATAAACCTGCCGATAAAAGAACAAAATCTTATGACGGAAAAACGCCTTTAAAAACTACAAATAAATAATCATAGAAAAGAAGTACAGTGAAAATAAATTGCAGAGTACTGAAAAAAAGGAAAATATTAATAAATATATTAATAATTGTATTAATAATTGTTTTTCTGAAGAAAAAAATGCTTAAAGTTAACGCAATAAATTTCTTGTAACAAGAAATTATAATGGAAAGTATTATATAAATCGAATTTATGGATTTTTTTCTGTATTACACCACACCATAAATATAATTTGCTTAAAAAATTGTTCAAATAGAGTGAAGAAAATTATTTAATAGGAGAATTGTAATTAAAATTTTTATTTTTAATTCTACCTTAACACAACTTAATTTTAATAAAATAATACCTATTAATAAATATTTCAAAGTCACAATTTAGTTCTGACAAATTTGTTGGTTGACTTTAGACTTTATAATGAAATGCATTTAAAAAGATTTGTGAGCCTGTGTGAGTGTGTGGAAGTGTGTGTGCTTGTGTGAGTGTATGGGTGTGTGTGTATGTGCGTTTTATGCAACAGGTTGCCTTTGAGACTGTGGCCGTTGTTGTTGTGTGCATTTTAAATGTGGTACCTCAGCTTCCCCCGCCTCGTTGCACACTCCACCCAATTTATTCGAATCTCTCACACTCCATACTCTATACTCCATACTCCATCGACCTCCTCTGAATTGCCGCCGCCTTCTCAAAAACTCGGACGCTTTGATTTTATGGCATTCGTTTGTCGTTGGAGGCAGTTTGATGCATGTAACTTGTCGTGCCGCGAGATTTTCGAACATATTTAGCATTGGACGTGCTACATAATTCCCCAAAGTCATAAAAAATCTATAGAGAGCAACAGAGAGAGAGAGGAAGAGAAAAAGCTTGTGACGTGTTGCATGTTGCAACGTTGCACTAGCTAGACTTAAGGGGAGTGGCAGGCCAGGTTTTTATTGTTTATATGTTATCGAAATTGTGAGTAAATGTTATTAGTAATTGTGTTTTAAATTTTCGATTTATGCTAATCCGTTGAAAGACCAAGCCCAAATCTTGTTGCAGCCACTTGATGTGGCAACTATGGGAATTTGTCAGCTCAATGTGATCAGCACTCGATTAACAACCGGAAAAGTGTTCACTTTATCCCAAACTCCTTGGGAACTCCCATAGTAGTCATTGATTCCCAGACTAAACAGTGACAAAACTAATTCAATTTTCAAGTGCCTCAAGTGCAACAAATAGAGAGAAGAATTCTAAAATTTTGGTATCTGATTTGGTTTTTTGGATTGTCGCTGTCGCCATCGGTGCCTTTGATCTTGGTTAAGAGTTATGAGCCCCTGACAGGGATTCGGGGGAAACAAAGCAGACCAGGGAGAGTGTGATGATTACTTATGAAGTGAAACAAGTGTAATACATATTAATTGTCAAAGGAATTGAGGAAATGCGCAGCAATTCTTTTGAACTCAAAGAGTTAATAAATTTCATTATTTGTTTGTGAAATTGTTCCCCAATCCTCTTCCCCCTATTCTTCGATTCTGTAATGTTCTGTACTGTTAAAAGAGCAAACAATTTGCCTGGCCTGGCATTTATCTACCGGATACATTTTTATCTTCAGCACGAACGCAATTATTGTTTGTCTGTGGCGGCGGCAGAACAATTAAGAAATGAACTATCGCCACGATGGCGACGGCGACGGCTTTGGTAGAAGGTACACACTATAGACCAGGTGGTTCATTACTAGATCCAATGGATCGGCTCCCCAATTAGGCAAGCACTCATATCTGATATTTGCCCAAGATCTGATGTGAAACTGGAGACTCGTTCTCCCATTTCCCTATCTCTCCCCTCTCTCTTGATGATATTTCGCAAGTTTTCTTTTCGGTTCTCGGTTTGATTTTCATTTTGGACATTTAATTAACTCAAAAATTGTACGCAAGTGTTTATATTGCGGGTGATTACGTTTTATGATCGCCTTCCGCTGGCAATATTTACACTGAGTTTACCAAATCATAAAGCTTCCATAATTACCTATTTAATTGCCCTTCCCCTCTATCGCACTCCTTGGGGCTTTGCTCCACTTAAAAGCATCAAAATATTTGCACATTCAATCCACAGCGCACACAAAATGCCAAATGCAGTCAAATATTAATTATAATTAACGAAATCTCAAGTAAAGACAGTTTAATCTTTAGTTTACGATTGATACGATATGATTTAATTGTATCTTCTTTCAAGAGTAGAAAAAAAAAAGAGTTAATAAAAACAGAGATATAAATAAAAGAGATATTAATTAAAGGAAAGTTACTTAATATTTATACTTGTTAATCAATGCTTTTCAAATGTTATAATATAAGGGATTGGCATTCATAGAAAATTAGATAATTTAAAGACTTTATAATTATAGAAAAACTTATGAATTCAGCGAGCTGTGTTTCATTAACAGTGATGTATATGCTAACATTGCTGTCTACGTTAACAGTGCTGTATACGTTAACAGTGAGTACATCTGTTGAAAGTTTAGTTTAATCAATCTCAAGCCGGATCTATTAGGATTAACAAATCTTACTTTACGTGATTGATCAGTAAAATGTAGAAAAAGATCTGTCATAAGCAAAAGTTTAGAATGAATGATAGCAAAGGTCGTATAAATATGTTAAAAAGAGCTTTAAATCATTGATGTAGTCGGAAAATTATTCTACACCCTTAAAATGACATTGAAAGTCATTCGTAATCAGAAAACGATATGCCATAGTTTTATAATTGATTGAACGGGAACCTAATATAGAAATAATAATAAATTAGCCGGCACTTTGGCTTGGAATCAATTTAAATGTTTATAAAGCAATACAATAAAATTAAATAAAAGTGCAATTATAAGTCAACGCCCAATTTTAATGCGCTTTATTTGAAAAATGCACAACAATTAATTTCCAATAAAAAAAAAAATGAAAATACAAGTACAAAAGCAACAGCAAACTCGACCATTTGCATATGTGACGTATGCTTTATTTATCTATAGAATAAAAAATAGCAGCAACATTTAAAGAGAAATAAAAATGAGAAGCAAAAAAAAATAAAATTAATACAAAAATCAAATCGAATGAAAAACGATAAAAATCGCACAACTGTCGGAGGCCGCCGGAGGCCGAATGCAAATGCTTCGATTTGAAATGTTGCAACAATAATTGTCACAAATTGAACTCATGTCATGATTTGCTAGCTGAACGCTAGGCGGGGGATGTGGTTGTGGATGTGGATACGTATATCTATATGTATACATATGTGCTTTTGCATGTGGATAGACAACGAGGTGGAGGAAAATATTCGATTGCATGACAGGTGCAATTTAGTCGAGGTCTAGAGCATAAAACAGTCGTCGATTGAAGTTTGATTGTTGATTGGCTTCATTTAATGAGAACAACTTTCGACGTTTCAATCCGTAAAGCAACGTGATGAATTACGTTTCATGGTAAAAAGCATTAAAACAAAACGTGAGTGACTAGCATAATAAAGTAATAATTTTTACTATTATAATACTTAATAGCTGACAAGCGGCATGTGTACTATTCAGAGTTGGGTAGGTACTAGAAAGGTTTTTCTTTGTTTAAGAAGAATATGACTTAGGCAGAGCTTTAAGTCTCGAAAGCTCTTATATCCGTGTAAAGTGTGTTATACTTTTTATAGTCTCTCAAATATGTTAACTACAATTGGTAACAAAAGTAAAGAATAATACAATTAAAATACATAAGTTGTTAATAAGCTGATAAATAGTGTACATAATGTATGCGTATTAGTAATTATTGTGAGTGTATTTGTGTGCCTTTAAGCAGAGATGTGAGCTTTGAAAGCTGCTTAAAATGTATGTGTGCTCTGTACGTAAGATTCATCAAATTGTTGTAGCTTTCGCAGTCTCTTAAAATCGTAAAAATATCAAAATAAATTATTTTTAAATTACAATAAAATTAAAAGTAGTTTGCATGAAGTGTGGGTTTAAAAGGAGCTTAAGGCTTTAAAAGCTATTAAATACCTGTGTCCTGTATGTGAGATTCGTCAAAGTGTTTGCACTTTTACAGTCTCTCAAAAATGTTAACGTATCGGGTTACGCAGACAGATTTCGGTCGGTAAATTGTGTCGCACCTGTTAGGCCAATTTGAAATGAGGTTATGAACCCAACTGTAGTTTCTTAATGTTGCAACGTCAGTCAAGCAGTACAACAACTGCTGCCACAACTGCTGTAACTGCAACTGCAACAAGCACAAGCACAAGACGATGGCTAACGCATTTGGCCACCTCTTAGCCGGTTTTCCATCATTGCAACGTCCTCTGCCGCTGGCAGCCAGGCTTTTCCTTTTGTGGCCACCAAAGAACTCGTTGCACACCCAAAGCCAAATGGTTGCCAGTTCACGTTGCAAGTTGCACGTTGCCTGTTGCCCGTTGCCATGTGGCCAGCTGTGGCACCGCTGGAGTTGTTGCATTGCCTGTACTCGAAGCTGGAGATTGATGTTCGCTGCCTCTGACATTTGTTTCGCGCTTGCGTTCAGCATTCTTTTGTCTCACTCGCACTTGTGGAGGCACTTGCTAACCGGTTTCTTGGCCACATTTTTTTGCAGTGTGATTTAAACGATTTTTTGCATTCAAATGGACGACCGACTCCACATTGCACCCTCCTTCCCAACTGCATCTCCAAGTTGAACTTTTTGTTTTTGGTAGAATTACTGGATTTTCCACAGAGATGAAAAATTGCACAGTTCGATCATGTAAACAAATTCATTAGCTTGCACAAATATTTTAATTATTTAACAAACTTGTGCGGAAAAAAATATCTTTATGCATTTAAAAATGGCTTCGTCTAGTGTGAACTGAATGCTTCTGGAATTAGCCAAGATGACACCTATGAAAAAATGTGATTGCATTAATATTATTAGTGGAAACTGCTTATAAATGCGGCACCTATTGAAATTTTATTTATAACATGGCAATTGTGGTTGTGATTTACATAGATTTGTTAAACAAATTCAAAACACAACATTTTTGTAAAGTTACTTTGATTTATTATTTATTTATGCATTTTTTAGCACTACAAATCTTAAAATTACTTGGGTCAATTACAAAGTCATAGTACATAAAACTATTTACAAGCTTCCTTACTTTTAAAAATTTATATACATATTTCTTTTGCTTCAATAATTATTATTTTAAGTTCCAACATATTTATTTAGATATTTAATATTTCCAATCAGTTATTGATTAACAAATGTTCCAGTTACAATAATTTAGCTGTTGTGCTTGTGATTATAGACTTGTTAAGCAAATTGAAAACAAACAATGTTTGTAAAGCAAGTTTTGTTTATTAGTTATTTATTAATTTTCTGCGCTGCAAATATCAGAATTACTTAGTATAATTACAGAGTAATGATTATGATAAATAATGATTTTGTGAGCTACAATTGTTGTAATATTTTAACAGTAATGTAAAGCGGAAGTAATTGATTTTTTTTAAACATCGTTTTTTACCTAATTTTATTTGTTTATTATAAGGTAGTAATAGTAGTTCAAACACATTTTAAATCTTCCTTTAAAAAAATAACTTATATATACCAAGTATTTAAGTTCATAATTTTAACTAAAATTATTTTAAACTATTAAAAAAGGAAAATTAAAAAATAACTGAAATTTTAAATGTTAAAATTATTTCTGATTAGTTAAATATTTCTTTAAAATATAATTAATATTCATACATGTCAATTGTAACTTATGAGAATATAGCTTATGATTTTTAGGCCAAGAACTGTTAACAATGTCCAAGGTCAGACTTAGACTGTTTATTAAATTATCTGAATTTAATATTTAAATTTAAATAAAATTCTTCAGTTGCTTTGTTCTCTTTCTATTTGAACTGGAACACTTTCAGCTGTTTCCTTAAACGAGTGCAGACTCGCACTCGTATTCACACTTAAAGGAATACTCACAAACACTCAGTCGGCCGTAGTGGCAATTATAATGGCCATAAGGCAATGTGCTTGTCGCTTGCTCTGGGTATATGCCACAGGCTGTGGCAGAAGCGGGGGAGGTACAAAGTGAGAGAGAGGGTAGCAGGGGGAAGTGGCAAACCAGCAAATTCAACAGGTTAATTCGCGCGCTTTTTTGGCCAAGTGCGTTGGGGGTAAAAGCCATGGACAAAAGGAAGGAAGGGGACACAGAGAGGGGCAGGGAGCGTGTGGCATGCAGCGTTCCAACAGTGGGCGAAATGAGCAAAAGTGTCGGCCTTAAAAGGCAGCAGCTAAAAAAGTTTTTTTCTGACAAAACATGCAACTTTGTAGCTAGGAGACTGAGAGGGGTGGAGAAGGGAGAAATAGCTGGAGGGAGGAAGCATTGAAATGTCCATTGAAACAATGAGCGAGCCGTTGCCAAGCGACCAAATTGGCAACATGTTGAGGCCAACAGCGGCTGCTGACCAGTTATGAGCCAAAGGGGGTGGCCTAAAGAGGGAAGGGATGGTGAGGTGGAAAGGGGAGACTGTGCACATGAAGGTGTCATTTGTTGGTAACATGCATTTTCCGACTTGGCTACAAATCGCGGCGACAGCGACGGCGACTGCAACATGCAACTGCGCTGCGCTGACGTCGACGTCGACGATGACTGCGAAAGACGCTGGAACAGTGTCCACGGCAATCTAATGGCGTACTACAGTGGGACAAGGTGTGGTAAGAATTAGAGTAAATTTTAGAAAAAGAAATGATTTAATTCAGTTTATAAATATAAATTAAGATGTAGAAAGAAAGAAATAATAGAAAAAATACCAAGTTATCGAAAAGAATATAAAGAAAATCATTTAAAATTAGTTGGCATAAGTATAAACATAAATTGAAAAGGAGATCTATTGAGAGGAGGAAGTGAATTTTACTTTTGTCTAAACTAAAATAGCTTCTCGGACAAAGTTCTTAAATGTAACTTCAAAGTGTTAAATCTCTGTCGTATACTTAATGGCTTGGTACCAGTGTGCACTGGTGGGAAACGTGTGCATTGTAGGCCTGTTACTGGGTTACCTGGTGGTTACCTGTACCCTCTACTCAAAGTATGTGCTGGTTCGGTCCAGGCAAACATGTGTCTTGCAAATTAAACGCACATGTCGCTCTCTCGTCGAGCCCCTTGGACACGTCTTTGGGGGTTAGAGAGGAAGAGGGATATGAGGAACTGGGGGATATAGTGTGGTATCACATTGGGCCAAGTATTGGGATTGGGGGATTGGGATTGTGGATTGGGCCTCGTAACCATTTTCCAAACACGTTTCGCTTTTGTATGGCAATTGTTTTGATTTTGCTCTGCCCTTTCCTGTTGCCTGTTGCCCGTTGCAAGTTGCCTGTTGCAAGTTGCCAGTTGCCTGTCGCTTGTACACTGTCCGCTTTGTTGGCCACTCTGCTGTCAACTATCTGTTTCTGTTGCTGTTTCTTTTTCCTCTTTTCTCTATCGCTATTTCTATCTCTTTTTGTTTAATTCTGACACATTTTAACAATTTATGAGGTGCACCCACAGTAACCAACGCAGCTTTGACAACTAAATTCAAAGCAATTCATACATCACCTGCTGGCAAAGCAAACTTCCCACCACCTCCTCCTTCACCCACCACTTCTAACCACCTTCTTTTGGAGGGGCACCTGTTTGAAAAGTGCGTGTGTCAAAGTGCGTGCGTGGCATGTCTGACATTTGCAGCTGCAACAAACTGTGTGTGTATAGTTTCCCTAACGGTATTCCGTGTGCCGTGTCTATTCCTCTGGCAGTTGTCAACTGCGCTTTGATAATTTCATTCATTTGCCCCACTGTCCGCTCTCCGCTCTCTTATGTTGCCATTTAATTGAGTTGCAACGCGTTCTTTTGTTCGCCTTGCCTCAATGGGGCAGCAATTGACTTAGGTTAGTTATTGAAAGAGAACGGCAATTTTATATACATTTTAAAGTAGTCAACTTAATTTAACTTTCTCTATTTCTTAATTTACGTTTGAACTTGGCTTTAATTTGATTTTTCCTATAAAATAAATCCCTGTCTTAGGAAATACATTTTACAATTAAAAACCAATAATAAATCTGTAAAAATATGTAAATTATCTTCTATAACCCCTACAGATTTTAAATCTAATTAGTGTTGAAATCAATCATACTGCATCTTTTAATTAGTTTTTCTATAAGAATATTTAATTTGACTCGTACTTTTAATTAAATCACTTCATAGAAATTTACTTTAAAAATTCTCAATTTCAAGCTGAACTATTTTCTCCCTTAAAAGTTCGTTACAGAAAAGTTATGCTCTACAAATTTTAAGCTACACCTTCACATTTCATCAAGTTCAAATACGCGGGCAACTTAACGATATTCGAGGTGAATAAATAAAAAATTAAATGAAACAAAAAAAAAGAGAAACAGATTTTTATGTATAGTCGTAAATTCATAATTCTTTGGGATAGATCGTTGGAACGCTGCATTGTACGATCTGTTTGAGTGACTTCCTTGTTCAGTTCGTAATTTACATAAATTGAAAATGGAAGATGAAACGGCCCGAGAAAGCCAGTTGAACAGTTGACCAGTTGACCAGTTGATCAGTTGACCAGGCCTGAACTCTCCGTCAAGTCCGTCAGCTGGACTCGAGCTCGACGCGAACGAAATCAATTTTGAAAATAAATTTTTATTTGCCGCCATCGATCGATCGATGGAAGCAACGATGGGTCAGCAGCATCGTTGAGAAACCCAATCTTAAATTCTCAAAAGTCTCAAAGTCTATTGGAAATAACAGACGCAGCAACTGTCATCGCATAAATGATTTGTATTTTTGTTTTGGTTATTTATGTTTCATAAATTATCGGATATATCTATACGATATATTGAGTTTGTATTTGTATTTGTATGTAGATGGAGTAGTCAACGGATGCCGCCGTTGGTTGCCGATCAAGATTTTATTTAAATGGAACTCATCAACGCTCATTTGGGTCTCTGTCTCTGTCTCTGTTTTCATCTCCATCTCCATCTTCATCTCCATCTTTCAGCTTTGGACAGGCGGTGATGATGAAGCTCTGTTGTCGCTTGCCTTTTGTCTCTGTTCGTCGGCTTGCAACGCCTTTTGTTTTTGGGTTCAGAGCTTTAATTATAGAGGTCGCCCCAATGCCCCTGACTCCCTTCTCCCTACTCCCTCCTCCCTATTTACCACTCTCCACTTCAATCCCCAGTCATCAGATGCCTTAATGTCAACTTTGTCGTTGTCTTCAAGTTGTTTTTGCTGCTGTATTTTGTTTTTTTTTGCTTTCCACACGATTCGTCTTTAATTAATGGATTTTGTCGTATTAAACTCATTAGTTTGCTTTCGTAGCATAATTTTAATTAATCACTCAAAATCCACGCACTGTGGAAACCTTCTTTGAATTTGATTGGAATTGCCTTTTGCTGGTCTTTTGCATACTAAACGATTAAACGATTCAAATCGAGAGCTACCTAAAAAATATATACAGAAGACATTTAAAGCCAAAAATCCATCTCGAAAAAACGAATTAAAAATGCGTAAGGCTCGAACTGAGAGATCGACAGTTCGTTACTCAATTGGTTTTTAATTTCAAAATGAAATAAATCAAAATTAAGAAAACCCGAAAATGCTTCGCCAAATTAACATTCGCCCGCTCGACGCCATTCGATTTGATATATTAAACTCAAAATGTATATTTCATCATTAAAAACAGCGGGCAAAAAAATAATAAAAATTAAAAAAAAAAAACATACACACAAAAAAGACCGCTCAAAGCGGAGAACGAATATTTAAAAAAAAAATAAAAAAATCTGAAATCAAACAAAATGTTGAAAATGGAAACTAGTTTTACAGGTAAACGAGTGAGCGGGTCTGAAGTAGAGATCCGATGAGATGCGAACAGATTCGCCGTCATCGTCAACGTGATTGCCCTCCCTGTCTCTCACACGCAATCTCTCTCTTTCATTCGTATGATAAATAACAAATCAAACGCTAAAATGTCGGTAATGTATGTGGCATGTCAGAGGCTTCGTTTATTTATGGCCTGGATCAATAAGAATAACGCCCCAATCAGTGACTATAAATTAACGCAAAGACAAAAAACAACTTTAAAAATACAACAAGAACAAAAAATGTCGACGGCTGAGAATGTTTCTCAATGTTCTCAATTCTCAGTTCTCCTCCTTCTTCTACTCTCATTTGGATAGAATTTGGATTGGATTGGATTGGGAATTGAAAATGTTTGAAAAATGCTTAAGGAAATGTCGTTGACTTTAAAACGTTTATAAATTGTGATGATCTTGCAGGTGGCTGTAAAATCTGTAACAGGAAATTTGAATTTCAATAGATCGGTATCTTTATATGATAGATCAAAGGTTTACTCGAAGCTCCAACTTGTATTTGAAAATCAGAATTCATCAAAAATTAATCTCTTTATTGGGTTCGTAAAATTCTTTTATCACTGATCTATTCTATTTCTGTATGTATATCCATTAATTGCAAATCTTGATTATTATCAATGCTTTATTAAGCATGTTAAAGTCACCTAAGCAAATTATTCTTTTATTATATTTTTTTGTCAAAAAACAGCTGAACAAATGATTCTTTTGTTTTATTTCTTAGTGGTTCCTTGATCATTTTGTAGAAGCAGAAAACTCAATAAAAGCCAATGTCAATGAATATTCTTAAGACTGGTTTGGATTATTTTACTCTTAAAACAATCATTTAACTAAATATTTTAAGTAGATACAATTTAACACAATAAATACTTTTTTATAACTTTTCTTTTACCAACTAAAATATGAAATGATTTATTTTACTTACGAATTTACTATTTATTCAAATTCTCTTGGCATCATCATTATCTTTTAGCTACAGCTTCAGTTAAAAAACTGTCTGCATTTCGAATGCAGTGTTAATTTGAGTGAATTTTCTAGATCATCAGTCTACTTAAACTGGGTTTTCCTGCTTCCTAACTCAGAGTGAACTCTTTGCTCTTGGCATATTATAGGCGATGCCTTCGACTTGCCGCCGTTTCACTTGGTTTGGGCCACAAATCAAGTGTGAAATATATTCAAATCGCACCAGGAGCGATAATAAAAAAAGGCTGAAAAAAAAGGAAAGAGGAGCCACAAGCACCAAATAAAAAGTACTAAAAATACGAAAATGAAGATGTAAATTATACGAAATGTGAAGCATTGACCGGTCAAAACAACAGGGAAGTTGCTTGAATACCAGAGGCAGGTAATGCTATCAATCTACAACTTGTATCTATCTAGATACATGCAACTGCAGAGAGACAGAGAGAGAGAGAGAGAGAGTGAGAGAGTAACAGATAGAAATATATTGAGGGGAGTTGCCAAGTAGCCAAAGTGCAGTAAAAAAGTATATGGCAACACCCTCCAACATGGCCAATGATTGATTGCTCATCATTTTTCATTCTTAATGAAAATGCACCCCGCTGGCAAGAGTTTGCTAGAGTTTTTGGCCCCGTTCACTGGTTGGCCAACTGCTTTGCTTGAGAGAGAAAATGTCTGTCTGTCTGTCTTTTTGTCTGTCTGTCAGTTTTCTGTCTGTCAGTTTGTCCGACTGTAGCACACACACCTGAGTCGGAGCCAGTCAGAAAGGTGCAGAAGTTGCGATTATCGCGCACATGCAAAAGAAGAAGTTGAAAAAAAAAAACTTGGCCAAATTCCACCTTGGCCGCCAACGGGCATTAAAAATGCTGCCAGCTGCGAAAGATTGGGTAGATGGCGTTCATATTATAGCCATGGCCAGCTGCCTTCTAGCCAGGCCCTCCATCCGGGTCTACAAGCCTGCCAGTCAACTGTCAACTCCGCCGTGCCTGTGTCATGCTATGCATCATCTTCTGGCAGTTATTAACCTTTGTCTCCCTCTCCATCTCACTCTCTTTTATTTTCCCTCGTTTTCTGTGTGAATGTATCTGCCAGATACATGTACATTTGTTGGAGGAAACGCGGCTCATTCTGCTGATTTAGTAGCTTGGCATGGCGCAATTGCTGAAATTAAACAAACTCCTTGACTGCACACCCAGCAAAGTGGTCACTAACAATGACTCAAATAAATGTTGTCTACACTAACAGAAAAAGGGTCTTAGAATCAAGAACACTTAATATTTTGTTCAATTTTAAACAGTACAAATTCTATAGGAAATTTATAAAGTACTGGCTGCTAATTCTATGAAAGTTGGAGCTGTTTTATTTTCCCAAAAATATATAAATTATTTTAATATGAATATATTTAAGATAAATGTGTACATACAAATTGAATTTTATGGCTCTAATTAGTAGAGATTATCAAATAACTCGCTTTTCTCACATATATAATGGATTTTGGCTTGACAGTTATTATCATTCATAGCATAATTTTCACCAACTTTACCAATCTCAACACAATGTTCATTATCAAGGCGGTTGTTAGGTTCCCCAGAATGCCAAGGTAAGAAGTTCGCTGTCTCTCCAGATTCCAATGCGTATGTACCCTTATTGGCATAATCATTGATTCCCAGCCAATAGTTTCCATTTTTAAACTTTGCTCTGACTGCCGTCAATTCATCCATAGTTTGAAGAGTTGCCAGTTTTGCGCCCATAGAACGACATTTTTGAGATGCAACATGCCAATTCACATTCTCTCCCTCATTAATGTAATAGTACTTTGAACCAATTTTTTCAAACTTGGTCAAATCGTACTAGATTTTTTGGCTTGAGCTTCATTTCTGATCATAAAGAATTGAGGTTCCTATGAGGTAATATTTACATTAAATATAATTAAACCTGCTAAGAAAAAGGAACTTACCGCTTTGATCTCTTGCACTGCGAAAAGTGCGAACAAAAATCCAATCAAAACGATTTTCATTATGTTTAATTCAATGAAGGCCTCTGTTGATCTGTAGGAGCTTGAAACAACTGACATCTCTCCAATAGAGACGCACCTTAAATACCCAATCCATATTCGAGTTGTCAGAAAATAATCATCAGCATAAAAATCCCAGTACAAAATTTGAATTTTTTGCTGAACTCACACTTGACCTCTGTTAGAAATTTTGGAGATTTTCGGTTGATGGAAATTCTATCACTTGCGAAAAAACTTTTGACTGTTCTTTAATGAATATTACGGAATTGGGATTCTCCTATGCTGAATAGTGTAGGCAAGCTTGATCTCAACTTTATGATTAAATTGTTCTCCATTTATAAAATATATAGTTATTTGTCATTAATGGCACACTTATAACTATAAAATCATAATGTGTAATTTTTAGACCCAGTACTTTGAAAAAGTACAAATGGGTCTATTACGTTATAAATTAATATAATACAATAATACGTTAATAAATTGGTAAATCAAAAACATAACATCCAGTCGGGGGAACCCGACAGTTAAATACCATTTGAAAGTAAAGTACGCTTAAAATAAATGGTATTTATTTTAAATTTATAAATATGCTTTTAAACTGATGAAAAATAAATAAACATATAAAGTTTCTGGCTCACAAAATTTAGAAATATGCATATACACTGTGAAAAAATAAATGAACATTTAAAGTTTCTGGCTCAAGCCATTTTTCGAGAATTATAGATTCCAAAAATATGTTCCTTTTTTTAGACTGTAAGGTAATTGTAAACATAACGAGATACTTTCCACAATTTTTGAAAGATTTATTTATTATTTTAATATTCAGTTATTAAAGACGAATAATTCTGAATTTACAAGCTATGTAGTTCATACAAATATGTCACATTCTTATGGATTTGAATTAGAATAGTTGATTTTCAAACAGCAAGGTTGTTGTCAGGTTCCATGAAATGACAATGCCAAATGTCCGCTCCCTTTCCAGAAGTTTGTAATTTGTATTAAAACTTCATGCCAAGATCATTAATTTCCACCCAGAAGTTCCGATTGATTAACTGACTACCTTAAATTCTTTCATATTTTGATTTGCACTCAAAATCATGAAATTTTTGAGTTGCAACATACTAATCGACATATATATTATGTATATCCAAAATGGTGGTTTACTGCCATATGATTCATTCAAAAA